>QNGE01001059.1:175032-196736 GCA_008508345.1 Paragonimus westermani
CCTCCAAGAATATAAGCAACAAACTTAGCATAGCCCTAAGCAAGACCTATTTTGCTGCAAAACTGCGAGTCCAGTTTAGTTCCATACCGATTTTGCGTCCTCAGTTGAAAGATGTATTGCCTGTTCATGCTGCCTCTTACTGTGTATACCATTTTGTTTGTTCCTGTGGAACAGGCTATGTCGGTCGCACGACACGGCGACTATCCTAACGCATTCGGGAGCATCATCCGGTGTGGCTAACTCGGGGCTTGTCAAAATCTTGCTGGTCTTCAATCGCTGCACACCTCATGGAGTCCAACCACTCAATCGATCTCAATGACTCATTTCATCCTATCTATCGCGCACCGGGTTTACAATCAAAAATGAAGTAAATTGTTAGTGACATGCGTACCAAATGAACTATCAACCGCTCACGCGGTAGATCCAGGTGTTCCTAGAAAACAATTCGGCAGAATCATGCGGAAGTTTCAGTGACTGTTTAAGCACAAATCTAATTCCAGTGTCTGACGAAGAAAATTGTCAAAATGATTCGGAGCTAATGCTCGTAGTTCAAATTCTGCTCTAACCCTGTTGTCTTCGAAGAGCTTTGTTGACGTCTCTCGGATGTCTTTTTCCTCCCTACATGGACACTTACGGCCACAGAAGAAAAGGCTTTACAACAGTATCGTTGAATAGTTAGTAAGCGTGATGGCTGTCACTATAATTTTCAAAACCAAAAGCTTACAAACATTTTACGCCGAAGTCTCAGTAAAATAATTGAAAGCTATACTTTTTCATAGGCATTTAAAATGTCAATTGAAGTGAAGGAAAAATACAGATCGAAAATTTCATATCTTAGCATACGAAAAAGTTCCTTTACTCCTCTGCTAAATAGCCGAAACCGTCGAAACAATGCTATTTGTAACCTAATCACTAACGCTATCTTACCAGCTGAGCTGGTGGCGATTGGACTAGTGGTTAGTTACATATTGAAGGTAGAATATATTACCAATAAGTAGTTTGACAGATTTATAGTTTTAGATGAGACCCAACTGTGAAAAGAAGTCAGAGATTCTGCTGAATTTGAACCAGCGACAGATACAGCATGTCTCAACTCGGCAAACGCTCAACGAGTTGAGCTACGAAACTACACCAGAAGCTCAGAAATTTCTTATTTGAATTCTGTTACCCATCCGTCTTACTGTCTCATATGGAATCCATCAAGTAATTCAGGGGATTGACTGCCTGGTTCGAATCCAGCTGAAACCGTAACTTTTCACAATTGGTTCATATCTAAAAAGTAAAATGATCCATTTCGATGTATCTACGTTGATAATACAACATCTGGATTCATTCGAAGTAAATACTGGTGGAAAACGAGTCATCGTAGAGCGTGCAGTTCTTAGCGTTAGTCCGAACGTGGGGAAGCCAAGAAGTTTCGCAGTTGAGTCCCTCCTGGATCAACAAAGTAGCCACACTATTCACTAGTGAAGTAACGACCGTGCTCAACAGTACCATGTATAGTTTCCAGTGTAAAGAGTTTCAGAAACCCGATAGTACATCATTTAGTGGGAATCACGGCAGAGATTGACGGATAGATAACTGAGCCCAAGGAGTAAACTCCCAGATTACCTTCGTGCATCAACTGGTGGAAAGTTTGTAGAGTTAGATCATGTAGGCTCTGCAACGGCTATGAATCTGGTCAGAGCCCAAAGTTAGCATTAGTGAATGTCATCCAAATCACTCACCAGTAATGCGCGTTGCTAGGTTGACAGACAATCCACGAACTTGTTCAGCCGGCGGTGGGAGCACGATATTCCGGTGATGGCTTCGAGATCGAAGTACAACCCAGTTCAAAAACCATACGTAGGTGGCATGCCTACTGGCTAATGTCTATTGCGTAAACTTCTGCTTCATTCAAGTTATTAATGTATTTCACCCCCGTTCTAGTAAACTCCATTAGTTTACATTTAAATCTTCTCAGTCCCGCCAACGTGGCGTTGCGTCTCTGGTGAACCTATTCCACTGTTCTCACTTCGTAAAGATCGTGGTTTATTCCGTTGCATTGAAGACTTCATTAACGTCTTCAAAAATCTAGACGGAACTTTGATCCCAGAGTGGATTAGTGCGGTTTTGTCAGAATGATGGGGTTATTTCATTACAAAACGCAGTTCAGTCCAACTGGCAGAAAACAGTCTTCACCTGCTATAAACCATGTTTGTGTACTTCATGGTGCTAGTGTGTCTCCTTCTCTATCTTCGTTTCTTATTAACGACAACCTTTGACCTGAGTTCCCAGGTTTGCTCCGCCATAGTAGGCCTATGATCGGATAAGTTATCATTCCAGTTGAAGTAATTTCTACGTAACTCACCTTCTCAATAATCTGCGTTTTAGTCCAACTTAGTAAAAATTCGAATCTTACAAATCAGATATTTGGCTTTTGAGTCCTTAATGTTGCGTTCGTGCCAAGATTTTTTAAAAAATGGCACTAATCATTTGGAGCACTCATCGCACAATGATCCGACACGTACAGATCCGGTACACTTTTACAAACAGCACTTACCCACGATGGATGAAGCAATTTGCTGCGGCTGTCGTCGTTTCCGTACCCTTCACATGATCTTTGATTCATCGATCGCTACCCATCCAACCACCATTTCTCGCCTGTCCTTACGATACCCTCTTTGATCCGCTCGAATTGAACGGCGCTATGCAAGACTCCTGTTGGCATCGGTGAGAAGTGTGTAGCCTGAATGTGTATACCGAGGGTTGCACTTCGTTCGTACTAGATATGGCGAGCACAATTATTCGCTTCGCAGGTGAGCAACCATAAACGCATGGTGAGAAACTCGAGTAGCCAACAGAGTGGACGTTAATCAGGACAGTAGTGGTTGAGATAACCATCATATGTGAAAGGTGGTTTGTATCCCTACCGCACATAACCGTTTTTTGTAACAAACCAATCTTTGGAGCCAGCTAGTTTCTGGATAAAGCAGTCGGTTTCGTGAGCAACTCAAGAATCAAAGTGTTGCTGGGCCACAAGATGCAGCGAGGGAATTGGAGCCCTAACACGAAAAAACAGAAGGAACTAGAATGACGGAGTACCCGATAGAAAATGAGTACTCAGACAAGTTTTGGACCATACAGGGTACCGCCGTCGATCTGCGAGGGGTTTCAACACAGTCATGTCTGGTGTGTGTCGTATCGCAAAAGAGCATCAAATGAACTGATGAGTTGTAGATTGCAGTTAACTTGACGAACAACAAACTGTGTTAAAACTAGCCCAGATCGTCTGAATGTTCATAGTGTCCATGGATGTCAGCAACTGGGATAGTGGACCGATTGTAGATCGAAAAGTGGGTTATCCACGTGCGATCAGGGTCTTGATTCTAGGGGAAAAAAACTATTCGAAGGATGAAACGGAGCGTTTTGCCATAGTCCAGAAGCTGAATAAATGGAAACCATACGGATGAGATCAGCTTATTCATGTACAGATTGACCAAAAACCGCCAGACTACATTGAGAAGACAAAAGAAACAACATCATAGTTGTTGTTGTTGTTCTGTGCTTCGTCAACAGCGTAAGATCTCACGAAAAAACATGTCCCGGAAGAGAATAGTCAGGCGGCCGATCACTTGTCATGAAGAAGGGAAGGGAAGGAAGTCTTCAAACTTATTCTTGGAGTGAAATTCGGGAATTTTTGTGCAATCACAGCACAAAGATACAAGACTTCTGAGAGTATTAGATGCATTACTGAATCGAACAAAGATTTTAAATAAATGACTCAACAATGAGCTAAGGATGATTCTTTTGCAACGGAAGGTGTTTTGAGTCTATCAGATGAAGGTCAACGTCTGAAAATTGAAATTTTGGAGCCGAGCGAATCCAAATTCTTCCCAAAAGATTTAGACAGATGTTAGTGGGAACAGATTATGAAGTGCGTCTACTGGAATTTTTTGAACACACCAACAGACGTGATAAACAGTATACTGGCTGGGGACAAAAATTGATGCAACATCCTTAGAACGAAACAACTGAAACCTTCAATATACAACACAGCTTATTCTGATGTAGGTGATTAGGGAACTATGGTCGATAAACAACTTGGGACCTGGTGGTTCGGGCAACAGTGTGTCCCGCACCAGAATGTCACCATAATAAGGGAAGCGATTATCAAACGTTGCGGTCCTTCTTACAGATTATCATCCATGTCCCGAAAGTGACATTTTTCGAGACTGCCTAGAAAGACCGGAGTTTAGACGAATCCAAACGGCACGCTATCACCCAACACTGAACGGGCTGATCGAGCAAACCAGATCACCAGATGATTAGCCGCCAAAGCATGCGAGCGGGAATCGCCGCAACTCTAATGTGATCTGATCACTACAAGTCTGTCAATGGAAATACAACGTACCACCCCAAGCTATGTTTTTCAGAGGATCGTGGCAACCAGAATGGTCAAGATGTCGTGATATGGCTGGGATCGCAACTCAATTCAATGGAACTCAGAAACTAATGTGCGTGGTCAAATGAATAGCTGAAAGTTGTTTTGGACCACAAGAAAGAAGGATCCATCAGTAAAGTAGAAAGAAAATGGTGGACACTTTCCAACGACTAAAAGTTTAACTACAGACCACACCCGAACGGTATGTGGAGGTACCAAGGCAAAAGAAATGGGGTGACCGTGTCTGGTTAGAGCGTGTGCAATGATACGGAGGAAAAACGAGTGCACAGCAGCCAGCTGAAGAGAGTGTACAACAAGTCTGGGAAGGCAATGGAAAAGTAGCCTGTGGAGTTCATCAGGTCATACAAAATGAGAACACGTTTGTAAAATGGAAGGAAATGATAGTGACCATTCTGGTGAATAGAATGTGAAGGTTTGCTCGCTACATCTGTGAGTATCATTTACTTGCTAAAACGCATGATTGTCTTCTTCGTTTGGTTAAAGTAAATTGCATATATATATATATATATATATATATATATATATATCTTGTATTTCACTTCACGTTTTACTGTGCCTCAAACTTACACGCTGACTAGAATTTACAGATTAAATTTCAGATGAGACCCAACTGCGAAAAGTCAGGGCTTCGGCTGGATTCGAACCAGCGACAGACACAGCGCTTGCCGAAGCGCTCTACCAGCTGAGCTACGAAGCCACACCAGGAGCTCGGAAATTTCACATTTGGACTCTGTTACTCACCCGTCCCACTGTCTCATATGGAATCCACCAAATGATTCAGGGGATCGACTGCCCCGGCAGGATTTCTCAAACAGTTCACAACAGTGGCGTTGGTGGGTTCCAGCGTGAACTGTTTGAGAAATCCTGCCGGGACAGTCGATCCCCTGAATCATTTGGTGGATTCCATATGAGACAGTGGGACGGGTGGGTAACCCAGTCCAAATGTGAAATTTCCGAGCTCCTGGTGTGGCTTCGTAGCTCAGCTGGTAGAGCGCTTGCCGCGTTGAGGCATGCTGTGTCTGTCGCTGGTTCGAATCCAGCCGAAGCCCTGACTTTTCACAGTTGGGTCTCATCTAAAATTCATAAATCTGCCACACTACTCATTAGTAATAAGATTAAATTTCGCCAATCTAATTTTCACCTTCTGTGTGGTTCTGACCTCGAATATTCGTGTTTTAGAAAGTGTCCAGCTCCTTTTTCATAAATTCCACTTTATACTATACCCCCATTGTATATCTCCTTTTTTAGGCACACGGTTTTCCATTGAATACTAAAACAATCCACTCTGGTGCACTTGAATCCCCACAGTAGAATCGTGGACGTGACGGCAAGAACGTGACTAACGCAACTAACCCGAAGCGACAACCAATCTCAATTAGGGAATTTCACATTAGCTACTTTGACCAAAGAAGCGGTAGGGGTTATTCGAGGGTTGTCGACGGTTTGTCTCACCAGAATGGGGTTATCGGTCAAAGTGGAACACAGATCATCTGACCCTGTTCTTACTAATTCATCGGATTGATGTGGTCGCCTCGTTATAGCACACTTTTTCTCCCCATTCCTGATATTCAGAAGTAGCTTCATGATTTGCTCAGTCAGTGAGACGGGATCATGCACGTTTGGAGTCACCGGATGTGGCACCAATCCAGTCGAAAAATAACAGCAAAAGTGGGAAACTTATGTTTCACACTTGTAAGAGCTGGTCATAAGTCATCGTGTCTGACTAACTGTAGAGGAAAATCCAGTGATGACTAATGTAAGGTCATTGGTGCAATGGTCAACACGGTTGTCTCATGAAAGCATGGCTAGAATTCTAGTCCCGGTCGTGGCAAGCCTATGCATTAATGCGAAGCTCTAACAAGAGCAAACCTCGAGTCTCGTGCTTATTTTCGAAAGGGGCTGACTGGGAAGTCTTTGGGAATTTGAGATTTGTTATCACTTGTGGGCGATGCTCAGTCTATAGTGACAAAAAGGTTTCCTAACACACACTAACAAGTAGAAGTGGTGTTATAGAGTCCTGCTGCCTTATACATAAAGATCAGTTGAATTCAGTTGACTCTGTGCAACACACTTCTACTTGCTGTTATTCAATGAGATGCAAACCCAGTCGTCCAATGTTTGATCTCCTCTTCAGTCGTTATTATACGGTTGAACACAATAATATACCTTAGGCGAATTAGAAATGCAACAATAGGGAGTTGGTGGGAGTGGTTTGAATCTAAACGTCTTCGTTTCAGTTGAATCGTGAAATTCTAAACCCTATTTAATTTAAATGTTGACATTAAGACTTGTTTCGACATTGTCTTATTACTAGTTGTGTGAATAGCTTAATCAGTGCGCGTGATGAATTGTTTAACTCGTTTCTGGTTCATCTCCTCGTAATAAACTTCCGCTTACCCTCAGTGTTAGCCGGAAACTGTTTCAACGGTCACTTGCCTACAAGTGACACTTGTTGGTTAATTGTTCCAAACTTTGACTGAACACCTCCACGAGTGAAACCCCTCCACTGTTCAACACATCACAAGTAAGCATGCAGAACGGAAGTGAGGCAGAGAAGCATGCCTCATCTCTGCTCACTTGTACCCGTGTACGGAACAATCAAACCCAGTTCAGTGTGATTGTAACTGGCGCTGTCTGGTCACAAGTTCCGCAGTGACCGTTCAAAGGTCGTGCCTGAAATGCTGCCAGTTATCCGTAGACTACATCCGAGTGTGTGCGTCCCGGAACCGGATGAGGTCATCTGTTCAAAGAGCCGTTGCTGACCAGCCTTAACATCGCTACTCGTGCGTGGGTTGTGGATTAGTTTGGGGTGGTGATGAGTCGATAGTATTTGGATATGAACACACGTGTACAGCGAAACAGATTTTGCTTGCGTGCATTAAGCTGAAATTCTTTCGTGTGGATATAGAGAATCAGTATAGACAATCAGTAGGCAAGTGAGGATAGAAGAAGTGTCTATCGTAGGAAAAACGAGAAAGCAACGTAAGCGGTTTGCTAGTAATGTTGTCACTGTTTAATGATTATATTTTCAGTGCGCAATAATGCAAACCTTCCAAACGAACACTTATACGCTTGAAAAACACCTGTTAGATTGTAGTCAGAACATAACTAAGTAGTTGACCGTTCAGGGCGATAGTAATTGTGATATCTTAACTGTTATTATTGTTGTTTTGTAATGTTACTTGGGAGCATGAACAACCTTTGTGATTTCGTCCAATTCTACAATTCCACCGGACATTGCTGATGAGATCCGCGATCGAGAAAACTTAGAAGTGTATTAGAGAAAACAGTTACCGTAAATCAACTCAACATCACCTTTCAAAATTGACGCCCTAAGAATCCGCTGCTTTGTTTCAACACTTCATTCCAACTGCTCCTGCAGGGCTAGTCATATCGGTCGTGCAGAAATACAAGTGTGTAAAATGGTCAGAAAGCGTCACCAAGTTTTCCATAGCATAAGCTTAGTAGAAGGCAGCAACAGTTTCACGCTGTCGCATCCTGTCGACACTGACTACCAGATTGTGGTCGATCAAACAATTAAACTTTACTAACGCATATTCAGTATATCCTCGGGACTTGTGATCCAACGCCTGTTGTGCATAGCTGAACCTATGGCTATCTGTATGCTGTGCCCGGAATCGTGTATACGTCCCACCCACCCCCCGATCAGCTGGCAGTTAGTCGAACCACAATCTAACATAGATAGTCCATGATAAGTAGTGTGGCAGATTGTACGCACCTTAATCTCCCCCTCCACTTTACTGCAAACTCTAGTCCACTTCCATATCGCTGTGATCTTTATCTATCTTCTCAATAGCTGCTAAAAACTCTACTTGCTCCGCATGATTTATTAATAGCACGCCTCATGCACATGCTACTCATTCAGTGATTGCTCATTTTACAACCAGAGCTTTGAGAAAGAAATTGCTAAAAGAGACATTTCACTCGAAACCACTGTTCTGGTCATAATTCAATCCGTTGAATGCTGTAACCTAAAAACTTTAAAAAATAAGTTGCCACTCTTTGAATTTCTTGGTTTGCGTTGACAACAAGTCACTTGGCGCCCTCAAGAGTACAGGTGGCTCTGACAAAGGCTTGTTCAGATGAAAAAGGGCCTTTCCATCAGACAATATCCATGGAACGTTCATTTTATCAGTATTTCAATGGCGAGCTTTATAGTAGCAATATACGTTGCTTTCGTCAAGTTACCAGGTTTTCGCCTGTGAATTTGCTAAGGGAACACCCTCCCACAACCGTGGTACCAAAGAGCAAACGTGCCCAGTTGTGTGATAACATGCAGAAGCTCGTTTCTTAACAAGTTTTGATACTATATGTAGCCCGAGAGGACTGGCGTTCTACAACTCATTTGTAACGTTAGTGGTTTAAGGTCGGCGTGTTTGCATATGAAATACTGTACGGTTGCCACAGTATTAGAATGTTCCCGTTTTCATTGACAGATAGCCTAATTGTGTCCTCTGTTCCTTTTACCAAGTGTGCGGACATCAGCGGTGGCATCTTCTGGGCCCTCTACGGGAAAAGTGAGGGTACTCAGAGTAACGGGCGACCAACCAAACCTCTGGTGGCCCGCCTTCACCCCGTGCAAGTTATATGGTCGCAGATACCGAATTGTAATCGTCTCAGTGTTCGTGCGTGTGGGTGACCTCTATGCAACAACAGCATTAGTGCATGAGGTCCACTGAGTTACACAATCGCAAAGTACACACCAGAAACAAGCCAATTAGTTCATCTGATAAAGTAATGTGGAGTATCCCTACGCAATCGGGATCTACAAATGTGATGCGTCAGGCAACGTTAACTATAGGCTGCAACCGTCGGCTATGTGTACACGAAAGGCGCCTGGTCAGTCAGTCATCCTGTTACTGAGTAGCTTACGTCATCTCTGCTAAAAGGATAGAGACGGCGCGAGATGTGTTCACCTATGACTGGTGTTAGAAGACACATCTCCTAACGAAGTGGACATAGTGAATTGCACAATATCGTCCAACCTAGGCTAGGGACTATCACCACCTTCGAGGCAGTGTAAACCTAATGAAAGAATCGAAAGTCATCTGTCTGAAATGAAGCTAGAGCAGTCTGGTCCACATTGTCTGGGACAGCTTCATTGTCGATTGATTGGTTCTGTATTATTCTAATTAGCAAGTCAGATTGCAGGTCTGGGATCGGACACCGTATTTTCAAACTCTGTCCGAACTGTCCTTTCTCGTTTGTTCGTTGACGCCCCCATGACTAATATCGATTAACATGGGCGTCGCCTCTGATTCGTTCTGTCCTTACTGCCTTGTGTGTTGACTGCCTATCATATTTACTTGGAGTATCTGTGGCCCGGTTTCTGCCTCGTTCCCAACAAGCGTTGATGTTCGCTTCTCCTCTTCATCGGGTTTTCATTCATTCCGTACAACTGAGCGTCTGTTTGTAAGAGGATCGACTCATTGTCTGCTCTAGAGATTTCGATGGAATTAACCAAAGAATCAACTCCGCTCCATATGCACTTGCTTCGTTGTATCAAATGGAGTGTGGGTCGTCGGAAGCCACTGTTTTCGCTTTGAATGAGATAGTCCATTTTCGGAAATGGGATGATGGTATGTTTAGTCTCGGTGTACTTCAAGAACTCCTGTTGAAGTACCTACAGAAGCAATCAAAATCGAAATGTTGTTGAGACTGCAAAAGACTACTGGTTTGGTATGTTTACTGCTGAGCGGACATCGCAACCGTTCACACACGTACACCCGTGCGCGTTCCATAAGTCTCACGATTCACTGTCAGTTGTACAGTACCATTCTTTTTCTACTAACGCGCACTAATTTCAGCACGTGTTTCCTACTATGATCGTGTTTTTCGTGTCTTGTGGATGCTGATGATTGGTCTTAAACTTCGGGGTTTAGCGTCTTACTTACTGATGCGTTGATACTACTCATGGGCACCATGAAGTAGTACAAAACAACAGTGGTTGAAAATACATGATGAGGACCTAAAACAAAAATGCCTCCAATTGAGACACTTGTAATCTTTGTTGAGAAAAATAAACATCCAGCTCAGTATTGTGTTTCGAATAACTGCGTCGCTGTTCTCATCGTTACACATCTGAACACTGTCTGTGTAACTGATGGTGAGGGTTTCTCAGTCGAATTTCAAGATTAATCTAGGATTATGGATTTCAGGTTGGAGTTTACATTCTTCCGCAATTTAGTCATGAAATTGAGAAAATTTTGCAATTCCCTGCATAATCTTCAATATTCTTCACTTGATGGGGGCTGGCCTTGTCGTCGGGCATGACAGGAAAATGCGATGCTGTAGAGTTTTGATAAGAGCGAAACTCTAACGTGGTGTTTGTTTTCGAAAGTGACCGGATGAAACTAACTACTGGCAAACGACAGCTGTGGCCAGTTGTGAGCGACATTTAATTCAAATCAACCATTCTTCGTTGTGGGTACCGGTCTTTTCTACCCATATAGACGCTATCCCAACTTCTAGCGAACTGAAAATTTCCGTAAGATATGACTGTCAGCAAGCTGTGCAACACTTCATGTTGAAAGCGGCAAGCACAGTTCGGTTGAAAAGTGTGAGTAAGGCAAGGTAGGCCTCTCAAATACTGAGTTCCCTCAATCCAATTCACTAGCAACAATAGTTTACTGTAACTCTAATGTTTTACGCTCATGACTGGAAAGAGTAAACGAAAGGTTAACATCTCGCGACCCATATCTCCTGTCAACATTGGACCAAGACAGACTGTAAGTTACGATCTGCGACAGTCGTAATGTGGTCGCATGTGTAAATGAGACTTGCCAATAACTGCTTCTTCGAAGGAGTACATATATCAGCTTTAGTCGGCCTTCTGTTGCTATAAGTATCGACAGACTGGGATTTTCCGTACTATTTCCTCGTCTTTTTGAAGGCGTACATCAGTGCAACTGTGTTAGGATCTATGAAACAGTGTTAATGCGAAGACAAGTTTGTGAGCCTTTGGCGCAAATGGGGGAAATTGCAAGTATGGACCATCCTAAATGGCATCGCGGTGCACTAACTTACACCAACCCTGTTATCTTTGTTAGACACTTGGATCTCATGCCCTGTGAAACGGCCGGGATTTTCTACACTAGTTACTTTTCTCGGATGCCCAAGACCTAAAGCAAGTGTGTAAATCTAATGTGCTTCAAATCATATAGACTGAACGTCATTCACGGATGACCATAGTTGTCGCTTGCCCATAGCTAGTTTCATCCGGTCCCTCTCGAAAAGAACCCTCAAACTTGAGTTTTGCTCTGGTTAACGTTCATCTGTAGTGCCTATCTTTGCCACGGCCGGGACTAGAAATCCAGCCAAGCTTTCATGAGGTGACCATGTTGACCACTATGCAATTGGCCTCACTACCGGACTTGACTGGATTAACATTTTCAAACGTTCAACCACATTCGCTTGCCATTAAGGTTCAGATTGACCGATCGTCTCGAAATGAAACACAACAATTATTCTGCTGGTTCCAATCGATGTCCCCATAAGTAAGACTTCTCCCCAAGGTAAAATAACAGAATAAGTCAACAGTGAATGTGCCGAGTGTCTGCAGATGACTAGTCATACCAGACGTGATGTCAACGGCGGCATGGACAACAAGATTGCCTTCCGAAACGGTGGCCGGGGTTCAACTGCAAGTGGTGGCAGAGCTGTGCACTGCTGACAAGCTCCGACCAAAACGAAATTCAAATCCAGTACTTAGTGTGAAAACAGCCAGCTGGAAAAACTGTGGGAACGCAACGTTTGCAATCATCTGTGATATTCAACATATGTTAACCAGGTTGTTTCAAACAGTTTAATTCCGAATGCGATAACCTTCCTGTTTACCCTCCCTCTCTTTGAGGTTATTCTTCTGGATCGTCCCAGTCACCTCATCTTGCCAGAACGGAGTAGGCCAAGTCATAACCGACAGTCAGTTGTCGAAGACTATAGATACCATAACCAATTTGCGTGGCTGTTTCGCTCACTCCCACTCACGTGAATGGTACAGACTGTAATCATTAGTTGCGGTGGTAAGGTGTTTCATGATAGGCCAGATGAAATGAATACTGAATCGGGGAATCAGTAGTGACAGTATGACTTATAAAAAGCGACTGTCTTGATCGAGTGCTTCAACAGCAAACATTACTTTCAGACCCCTGTTTTGAAGCTGACATTTTATTGCGGAGATTATTTGGTGCTACACTATGTTTGACTCATACTGAACAACCAGTAAAATCCTGAATATATGTACACTGTAAGTAGATTGTGCATCCTCCCAGAAATCAAACAGGATATCAGGTCAAAAATGGGAATTCGGTGATTGATGATTACGTCTTAAACACACGCTATGGAACTTATCTGGGAGCTTTTGAAGCAACTGGACTGGGGTTCACAATTACACAGGAGTATTTATTGGTGAAGACCATCTAGATTACGGTGATCAAATGTGTTGTAAATAGAGTCATCAGCTCCTGTTTCTGTGAAGCTTGATGGTCGGCCTTGGATTGATCAGACCGACATGAACCGATGGGTGAATGGGCTGATCATTCAGTGCTCAAGTAACCGCTACCGCCATTTCTCGTCTTCTAACATCAAGTGGTCCTTCGACAAACATTCGGACTGCTTGCATCGACTCACGATTTGCCATTTTCAGATTCGAACACCACAAATTTACGGCTGGATCACGTGGTGTGAAGAAGCTTCGGAGTTAGGAGTAAAGAGGTGCCAGCAAGCCCAGTTACTAATTGCTTACAAACAGTTCTAAGATTATGAGACAGTGGAAGTCGTAGACACTAACTTATTTACCAATTAGTTGGGGCCTATTTACTCAGACTCATTAGAGTTCTTAATGTTCTTAACCGCAGCACTGACCTACGGAATGGCAACTGAGTTAGTAGTCACAGTTTTCAGCATCAGCTGTTTTTATAGAACCAGTTGTAAGCAAGGTCCATCGGGTACATAAACCTGATGAATCGAAAAAGTCTCAAAGCCGGTTCTGTGCCTCTTGCAAATTTCGACCACTAAACGCATACTACTTATGCTACTAGTGAAAACTCCTTGCTGATTAGTACTTCTGAAAAGTAACGGTCATCACTATTACAATTTGAATGTAAATGTTCAAATTGACCAAAACCGTATAATATGATTAATAGTATGATTAATAACTGGATAACTAAAAGTCGCTGATCAATTATGCGTCCATCTTGGCAATATTTTGTTACCCTCTCTTATTAAATAGCTCCGTTGCAATTTTTGAAGGGACAAGACCGTTCCATAGAGTTAACTGATAACCTTCGCCTATCTATGGGTTAGACAGGATCAGTCATGTTCAAGCAACTAGTTCATTTCACAGAAAAAACATGCCTTAAGAATATGGACATGCAACGATAATTATTGAAAACAATAATACTACCCTCAACTGGGTCCCCGTTTGAGTCCAGTTAAGCAAATATGTACTCACTTTTATTCCAAGATCACGGAGGTGATCACATTGTCATTCTGCCTCTGCATGGTGCACTTGATAGTCCAGGGGCACATTAGATGGAGTCAGTTTCTTGTATGACAGTATCAAGGCTTCCAGCCAATCGGCAGAATGCCTATCTATTATATACACTTTGTTTTCGGGCTGTACCCACCATGGTATCCAAGTATGTCATCAAAAGTGAACAGTACCTTCTTTTGCACATACTTAACCTGAAGTCTTACGAACGGTCAGTTATTAACAATACAATGGGTTTTGGGAAGTGACAGACGGTTTGCATGCTCATTCACCCACCATCTGCCATTGGATGTTGTTTGTATCTTGAGGACCAATCAAATCGCCAAACTATTTGTAGACTGTGAAATCTGCTCAAGCTGATCATTTTAATCAGCTGTTTACCATTGACGGATTTAGAATCTTGCCTATCTTTCTGGGACTTGCTTGTTGTCTTTCTTAACTCGCCATGTGAGCACCTCTACTGCTAATAGCTTAGTCCATTATCAGTGAAGTTGGTCGAACTCAGCCACATGATTGACTCGTGTTCCTTATGACCTCTACTTAGCTGTCTAAATAATCCTAACTTTCTAATGTGTTCTCGTTTAAAATGTCAATCAAAAATGTGAAACAGTGGTTATATTAGACCGTACTAACCGGTTCCACCTGACCCTTCTAAAAACATTATGTGATAAAAGTACAACAGAAATATGGGTTCACTCGCCTACTGCAGATGCGTTCAGTAGATAGGCAGTCCGGTTTAACGCCGAACGTCTCGCAAAACTAGATTGTAAACGGAAATGTGAATCGTTCATCTTTGCTTATCGTTCTATCCGCAGTTGACTATACTATGACCCTGATTTCAGTGTACTGTTCGGTAGCATTAGTTGTATAACACGCACCTCCATTCATGAGTAGTATAGCATAACTGCCACGCGCCAGAACTAAAAGGCAATTCTTAAGCCCCAGAAGACGTAAGACTGGAATTGAATACTGGAAACGTGTATATGCACCATGTAGGACATGTCAACAAAGAGAATTTGAAACAATTGGTTCCCTCGATCAGTTTGAACAAAGCAGATAGAACATGGAAACTGGTAGATGCAAACATTTCGTATTGACTCATCAGTACCAAACTTACAATAACATGGGTGGGCTTTATTTAAAACAATCGATTTGAGGGGTGGATAATCAATAAGCGAGTTGGGATAAGACATTAACGATGAGTAGTCGGGGATTTGGTTTATTTTCAAGTTGACCATCACTCACATTTGATCGCAGCGTTCGCATTCAGATAGACTTTGCAGCCAGCCTCTTTTCGAAAGAGGCTGGCTGCAAAGTCTATCTGAATGCGAACGCTGCGATCAAATGTGAGTGATGGTCAACTTGAAAATAAGACATTAAGTCCGGGGAAGGGTCAGGTTCACGAACAGTTGTGCAAACTGCTCGAGGGAACCAATTGTTTCAAATTTTTTAAAACAGTCGATTTGTGGGGTGGATAATCAATAAGCGAGTTAGTTAGTTTGCTTCAGCAAACCGTAAGAATCTCGGGTTAAAATGACGCAGCAGGATTTTGAATGCACAAGATAGATCGATAGCGTGACCGGTGGTCAAGACGTGTCTAGCGACTGAGGAAACTGGCTGTTTACGCGTTTCAGCAACATTACCATTCTCCAGTAACACGGACTTCTGTACCCATTTAGGTAAATGTTCCTTCATTCTGGAGATCAAGCATCTCTCGGTTCTGTCTATGTAACTTTCTCCGCAGTTACATACACATTGGTAAACATAATGTAAAGTGGCGCCGATAGGCTGATCTCCTTTGGCTGAAGGCAGTGGTAGCTTCTGAGTTCGAGCGATTACACGGAGTTCAGCTGCATTAAATGTTCGTTTGATTGAATTTCTTAATCGCTGTGCTGTTTGCCGCATGACATAATCATCCCTAAAATGTAGCTCTATGTAGACTGTCTTTTTCTCTACAGTAACCACCCTTTCGGGTGGTAAATTTTGTCTATTTGTTTATCAATGAACCTTCTGGGGGTAACCATTTGATTGTAGGACAGACGTAATCATATCTAGTTCCTCCGCGAGGCTGTCGGGCGTACAGATCCGCCTTGCCCGTGTGAATAGAGTATTTACTAGTGCTCGTTTGTGTTGGATCGATGTGGAGCTGCTAAAGTTTAGGTATTGACCTGACCATGTGGGTTTCCTATGCACGGTTCTTCTAACCGAGCCATCTTTTCGACGACTTATTAAGGTATCTAGAAATAGCAGGTAGTTGCCGACCTCAAATTCACAAGTAACTTTTAGATCAGGATGACATCTATTTAGACGTTGCACCAGGTTATCTATCATCTATTTAGATCGACTGAAAACTAATGTGTCATCGACGTAACGTTTGTAATATGACAAGTTTTCTATCTCCGTAGCTCGCTGTTGCTCAAATTTTAGCATGAAAAAGTGACTCATTTCAACGAGCTCACTAGACAGTTGGTATCGACAGTGAACTGAAAAGCTATGATTGCAAACACTGATGTTGCCCTTCCCTAACTGCTTTTTGATCGAGTGATGATCAAATAAACCCAACTAACTCCAGTGGTGATTGGCAACACCTTTGTTTCTCACCTTTTAGCGTTCTTGATATTCAGTCTAATCAACTCCCCCTTGTATTAGAAGTAAATCGATTTTGCTCGGTTGCACACTATTTGCTAATCTCAGCTTACCAGTTTAGTGGATAAATCGGATTACGTGTCTTCTCAAATTTCTAAAGGTTGCTTATATTAACAATAATCTCCACTATCGTGATAGCAGCACATCTTCTGGGAGGCTTTGCGAACAGAGCCGGAAATGAGAGCCACAACAGATAAGGTGAGTAGTTTAAGGCTATTTTGTGTTCGGGCTTTATATCTGGTTCTAAGAATGCATGGTAAAGTATTGTGAACCTTGTTAAACTTACTTTCATACAAAGAGTCATATTTACGCTTCGAGTGAAATGTAACAACTTTTCGTCATTAGCAGTGGGCCAACCATTAAATGACAAAAACTAGCACATATTGATAAACTTATTCCGGAAGGGTCACGGTGTGTTTTGTGTTGCATTCATTCTGCCTATAGGTGGTGTTTGTTTCACTTCGTGAGCATATTGAAACTCCATGTTTCTTGCTTCAATTTAGTGCACTCGTGTCATCGCTTCGACATGCTTAAAGATTTAGTTGGACACCGTTTTGACTTGTCAGATGACAGTGATTTCCGAAATTTTCAAACTGTTCAACCTGCTAGTGTCACACGTGAACTCGTGAGACTGTCTCCGTGAATTCATACATCAGCCCCTATCCAGAGCTTCCGGCTGAGCGGTTCTTTAGATTGGTGATGTGCGGCCGTGGTATCGTTTGCGCTAAATTGGACATCATTCATAAGTGATCGCAGTTAGACTTTCCAGCCATGCTACTTCGTAAAGAAGTGCTAGATTCGACGTTTGCTCTTTTTAGGACTTTTCGGTAGTGCGTATCATTGCTACATCCAGGATTTTTACTCCAGCCACGCCTTCACGAACCAACCGTGTTGACCACTGCACCATTTCCTTCACATTACTGCCTGTTATCACCATCTCTCTCATACATCAATCATTTAAAATATTTTTCAGCAGGTTTAGTGAAATCAGAGATTTCGACCGAACTGAGAAATCCTAACGCTGAGTTAGAGATTGGAGTTAACCCACAGCAACCATGTGTCATACCGAGACGATTGGTAAACCTGGTCACTATTCACAAGCGAAAGTTTTTAAACATTTCAATGTTATTGTTTGTTTGTGTTAGTGAAACAGTGGTCAACACTGTTGTGTCATGAAAGAGTGGTCAGGTATCTAATCCCAATCAACAAATTCTGACAGGAGCAAAACAACACTCTCGTGCTTCTATTCGACGGAAGCTGGCCGGAAAATCTTTCATATGCGACGGCTACGATCAAGTGTAGGTGATGTTCAACTTAAATCAAGCATACTTCCCGACTATTCACCAAGATATCACACGTCTGTTTGCCGCTACAGGCAGTACAGTCTTTTGGTGGCACATGAGTTGTTCAGGTTTAATCATATCTGAATCTGCGGCTCACTTGCCAAGGCGCAATGTGGGTGGTGCTATGTGTTGGCTTGACTCAGCCGGTCGTGTTCCATTTCACAAGTTCGACTATGAATACAAAACAGGTGGAAACCCATCACTTAACACAAGTGAAGCAAAGGCTCCAACTGGCCCTAGGGGATGTGATCTCCATCATCAGCCTACAAGCGACGCCTACACTACCTGTGAATTTCGACCAGGTTAGACGAATCTCAGAGTTTAGGTTGTGCGCGCCGAGTCTGTCTCTGTTCCTGTATTCACTTGGTTATTTCCACTAACGTCAGAATGGGCACTGGGTACGTTCATTCCAGCATGTCCGGGCTACTTTTCCTGGTATGTGTGGTTGCCACTAGAGAACAATCATGGGGCAAAGACGATAAGAAATACGTTGACCATGATTTTTTTAGATGGGTTGTGCAAGATGCTCAGCGTGCATGGTGATAGGCGGAAGTTTTGATGGTTACTGAAAATTGAGGTTCACAATAAAACTATCGTTGATTTTTTCTATTTAGAAAGGTCCGGCGGACATTCTCGCTGAAACAGCTTCGTAAACAGCAATTATCATGTTGTTCACCTTGTATCATTCGGACATACCTCCGATGAAGAGAAAGCTAAACCAAGTAGTGCAAGCGGGTGGATTTACTAACGTCAAACCTCGGTGATAGCACCGCTCTCTAGCAGTAACATGTTGAGTTACCGTCGTGGGATCTGTTAAAAACTGCTAGATCAGGTTCCGTTAACAACAACACCGCATCGTGAACGTTGCTTATGCTGCACATAATCCAGTGAAACACACGCAAACCTACTATCTTAATAGTACTGTTGTGACAGCAAAAGATGCATGGTCTGCGAAGTTGTTTAATACATGAAATCCCGTACAGGTTATGTGAACACATAGGACAACGAATGCGTACACACATATGCATGGCTAATGTGTATTCACACACACAATGGGCAGTAATATACTGTGATTCGCCCTGTGACACGTCCCCCATAGTGTGTACGTACTGTTCCAATAGTGTCTTACGATCTCGCGTCTTCTTGGGGTTGAGACCTGTACTTTAGTTACCGAATATGTGCACCATACTGCTCATAAAGGAAGTTGCATTTTATACAACAGTACTACTCTCGAGGCTGTATAACCTGTTGCAGAGGACCATCCTGAAACACTGAGCACAAAAACAACCAACTGTAACATAGAAACTGTCACGGTTGTGACAGATACGGAGACCTTACACGTTCGTGCTTTTATCTGCAGCTTACACATTTTCCTACGAATTTTATAACGATTTTGTCACGCGCTTTGATTGAAGAAAGTGTCTAGAGTGGATCTATTTGACAAGATACTCGTCCTTTATACAGCAACCCAAAACCACGGCGAATGTGTCTCATCGCAGACGCGCGTAACACTCACACATTCACCAACACTCCCACCATCCTCCAGTAGACTGTAACCCACCTTACATCTAAGATTTTCAGTGAAGTTAGTGACTTGTTCTGATCCCCACATATAATTTTCAAACTGTAAAGGCCTGATGAGAATTACCGGAAACAGCTTATAGCACAGTTAACCTCTTATACGTGCTTGTACATATACAGATCGAAACGACCAACGTACTCATCATAGCGACAAGCGTGCATACATATATAAGTATGCATATGTGTCTATATGATGTCGTATACGTCCGGTTATATTACGGTTCCGTTACCTGTGGTACACAAATCCACATAGGAATGCTGTCAACTGTATGCAAATGCATACAGTACGCTTATCTGAGAGCCTACATAAGCACGGCCTGATTAGATGTCGACATCCATTGAGAATGTCAGGAACAACTCCTTGCAAGGAAGCGTCATTTTTAAGTACTTATGAAAGTGAACTATATCGTGGCCCATAAAATCGAGATTTTACAATTACGTGCATTCTTCCTCAACAATAATTATGAGTAAGCGTGAACTCAAATATGATGACTAGAAGGACACGTAGCCAGACAGTACAATACAGAATAGCTCGTTCTAAGGTTATGATAGAATTAGTCTAATATAACTTTTAACCCTACACTAATCCCATTTCTTGTGTTTGCAACAGAATTCATCGCTGAAGAAAAGAACGGATGAGGCTTCGCGAATAACGGATTTGCGTCACGCCAAGGTCGGTAAAACAGAGGGTGATCAAGCGCGAAACAGCTCCATATTGTGTGGCAATTCGGAACCTCTGAATTCCATATTAAAAGCTTCACTCGGGCTGGAGGCTCACGGGGTCACAACCGGGATTTCGATGAGCCATGAAACGGAAAACAGGTTAGCAATTCATCTCATGCGCACGTGTTACCGATCGGATAGACTCACATCAGTAACGTTAGAAATATTGATGGAGCAGGAGGAGATCGACATTCATCCATACGGCAGAGGGGGTGTATATGAAGGAATATTGTATAAGCGCAAAGAAGAGGAACCGCCGAATGTGCTTGAGTTGTTTTTGTGGTTCATACTTTTCGGATCGCTGGTTAAGATATCTGTGGTCATTGTGTTTGTTGCGGGTAAGGAACGTTATTATGAACTTGCTCGATTTATAGAGCTCTCTTACTTCTTGCATACGGAAAATACCGTGAGTAAACGAAAAGCTCCCTGCGAGTTTTTTAAAAATTGCAGAAAAATCTAAAGACGCAGGTACTGAGCCTCCATGCATTTCGAATGGACGTATATACGATCCTCGTTTCTTTTAAATAAAAAATGCAGTTATTCGATTCCTGTTTGTAAACGTCTTAATCCAAGTTGGCCGGAGTGACAGCCAGTTTCTAGGTGAAGAAAGCCTACCATCATCCGGACCTGTTTTCAGTGTGCCGCACATATACTGAAGACCGTTCAACAGGAGTACACGTAGAGCTAGCCATAGGCAAACAGACGTCACACGGTGCGCGAGCGCTCGAATCACAACATTGCATTGGCCGCTTCTACATATGCATTACAGAAGTTTCTGGACTGTATTGTATCAGATGAGACCCAGGGAGTGACATAGTCCGCTTGTCGGGTTGAGAGGTTTGGCTGCGCAAGTGGACATGTACTCCAAACACCACAGGATTGACGACACCTTATTATGACAAGAAAGGGGAACATATGTGCGACGTAGCTCTGATTTTGAAAACTGTTTTGCCGGATGTTCTACCAGGTCGCAATGACTCGGTTTATTGGTTGTCTTCAATCCAACCACCACCTGATGGTCCGTTCGGCGAACATCCCAACACCCAAATCACTAACCCGAGATACAAACACCATTACTGTTTCCAGCTGTCAGTTCGAGCCACTGTTAACCCACATTGAACTACGGTTTTAATTTTATCAGGCCTAGGATTTCTCTTCCGGATGAAACTTCGACTTCTTCACTGTTGAACAGGATTGCAACTTTTATGCTGTCAAAATCCGTTCATGCCTGACGCCGGATGATTCAGTAAAATCTGGCATCGTGTACAAGACAGATTGAATTTACAGTTCAGTTAGCGTTCACGCGTGCTCCAGCCAAGTATGACCGGAACATCAAATGGTAAAATGTGAATAATAGTGTTGACAAACAGTTACCCGGCTATCTTGCGAAATCACAGAAATAGTAGTTGATCAGTAAGTTTATTTTATCGTTCCTAATCTCAGTACGCAACACTAA
>QNGE01001060.1:0-27986 GCA_008508345.1 Paragonimus westermani
TATTCATGGATGTAGTTCTTATTCGAGATTTGTGTTCGTGTTCGTGTGAACGATACGACTGTGATGATTGACTGTGGAACTGGCTTGTGAAAGATAGGTGTCGATTGTGTGACCCATCGCGTGCGCCTTAGTCACACCGTGGTTCACCGATTGTGTCCTGTTTCAGAAGCGCACTAATCCGTCGTTGCATCAAATTTGGAACTATGTGATGGCGTCACTAACATTTGTGCACAGTGATGTGACACAATTCGATCACCGTTGTTATGCCGCTGGACTCGCAGGGATTCGGTCTATCGTGATGTGAGTGGTGGTGTTTGGAAATCGTAAGGACAGAATGTTTTTGTGCACGCGAGGATGGATCATGCGATCAGGTTTCGTTCCTGACAACTGTGAGCTGAATTTAACGGATGACGATTTCTTATCGACTGTTCGCGAAGCGGTGGATCGGACGATGCGATGAGGCTCGATGGGCGGTGTGTGTCGTGTTATCAGGATGTATTCTGATTATCCTAGAGATTTTGTTGGTGATTCCCTTATAAATCTAGTTTGGTTCGCCTCATTGATCCAGTCGGGTGAGAATTTGGCCGTGCGGCTGTCACGACTGGTTTTCTTGGAACAAGGGGATAAGTGTACACCAAAAACGGGGGCAGAAACCACCACCCCATGGTTTGATGATAGACACTGTTGAGCTGGAATTAACACGTAATTTGACAGCGTAGAGGGTTTGGAAAATGTCCGTCTGTTCTGGCAGTCTGAGTAGCACTGTTAGAGTAGGAGTTTCTGGTGGTGAATTCATGTCGGATGCTTGTTTCGATTACGAACACTTGTCATTCAAAGCAAAAGAAGCGAACGCCTAACCGATAGTCAACAGTAAGTTGCTTATCCTTGATACGCAAATGCTACATTGACCCTGGCTAGTTAACCGGGAGGTGTGTAGTGCAGCTGCTTGTTTTTGCACACAATGGAGCCTGTAACCAGTGGGTAACAATTCCTAAATAAACCTTGCTCAGTTGCACGTTGTAGCCACGCAGCACGACGGATGTAATTTCGTGAGCATCTGTCCTATGTTGTGAGCCAAACGTCCGGTAATGTTGAGGTTTAATTTCTTATCGCATAGCTCCTCTCTGGTTGATTTATTTGCCGTTGTAGCCGGCAGAATGTTTGACTGGCAGTCTTCGCTAATTCCTTAGAGGTGATTCAGCAAATGTTTAATGTATGAGCGTTAACGAAGTGTACTCTATCTTCTCTTCTGATAAAAATAATCACTGGGATCTGAACTCCGGTCATAATCTCCTAAGGCAGCCGCGTTGACCACTGTGCCACTGACTTCATATTAGGCAATACCGAATTATCAAATCGCCTAGCGGGTTTAATGAGATCAGTGAGTTCGATGTGTCTCAGAAGTCCTAATCGCGGGATTATCGATTGAAGTTAACAGAAAACTTACTGTGTCTCCTGTCGAGAAGATCGAGCAGCCTGATCATTGCTCACAGGTGAGAGTGGTTGAGCTTTCACATTGGATAATTCGGTCGTGCCTAATGTGAGGTCAATGGCGCAGTGGTCAACACGGTTGCCTCATGATTGGAATGGTCGGAGTTCAAATCCCGACCGTGGCAAGGATATGCACTACTGATGGGCTCTAATGAGAGCGAAACTCGATTCTAGTGCTTCTTTTCGAAAGAGGCTGGCTGGAAAGTCTATTTGAATGTGAGGGCTGCGATTAAATGTGAATAACGATCAACTTGAAATAAACTGATGTGTCCATTTGATTTGACATCCTTTTTACTAATATTTCGCTGCACGAAACGATTGGTAGCATTTTCAGTTTTGCTCTAAGCAGCAGTGCTCCCTTCCCCATTCCGGTGTCCGAGCTAAAATCATGATTACTCTTGTTCACAAACAATGTGCAATTCAACTTCCAGACGTTCACTTTCCTGCAGTTGAGCGGGGTTACAACAGGTGCCCACTTCCAGTTGAGGTTTTATAGCCAAAGTAGAGTCTACATTATGTGGAAGTTTGTCAAAACTAATACTATGCAAACGTTATGTAGGCAAGATCTCGGTCAGTTTATGAAATTTCGAGTGCTTTGAACGAGCAGTTCTTGAAGTTGAATCACGTACCTCTAAACCTCAACCTAACTAGAGAAATAAGAATACAAAGTTGCCTTCTGCTCCTGGACACTCTAATTATCCGAACACCAGATGACACCATAGAAAACACACCTGGATAGGACAGTATATACAGTTTGAAATCTACCGAGCACACTTACAGATAAGCTCCAAGCCATCTGATACTCCTTGCAGTTTACCAAAAAATTTAGTAGTGTCATTACTAAAGGGATACAGGAAACAACGGTACCAAACAGTATGGTGTATTTAGAAATCCCGTTTCTTGGTGATCTTTGGTCAACAATGACAAAAGATGTCTGATAGCTGTTGTATCCAGATCCTGTAACGCTGTACAACTATGTATAACACCGTGAACCAGGACCTTACCAATCTCTCCAGCTACGAACAAACAGCCCAATCCTGTCACATCCCATTGTTTATACAAAAACATCAGTTACATGTCCGTATGTGATCAGAATGTGTAAAATATTACTCCGGAGAACATATGATTTACGTCTTCTCATTGCCTTATTCAATGTCGACTTTATGTCAGAGGCATCACAACGTCTCAATCCAATCATAGCCTGATTTGCCATAAGGAACCGGGATCACCGATCACTCTGCTACTCTTGACATGCCGACCTCCATTAAACTTGGGAAAATCTTCCAGAGGCGGTACTCAACACAACATTGCAGGTTTCCTGGTTCACGGAATAGGTTGCAATTAACAAAAAGACCTGCGCATCAGCATCAGATTGCTAAGTTAACTGATGTGTATTGGTGTGTATATGGCCACCGTTACACAAATCCGTTGAAATCAATATGTGCCTGACGAGATGAAGCGAAATTGTAAAAAAAAAACGTTTCTGGCTTCTATATTCAAGTTTACTTCCGAAAAAAGTTATCTCGTGTTTGAACAAAATGACGGCACTTGTCAGACTAAGCACCGTAAAACACTTATGGAACAGAACATTCACTAGTTTTTCACTGATAACTCTGTTCCATGTGAATGTTATGTACTTGGCCTGAAGATATACAACCGAAAACGAGCCCATCCGCTATATTGTACTTCTGACGATATTTCCAAGGAACTTTAGCCACAAGTATTCTCTACTTTATGTGATGTAAGGTGAGCTATGTGTGAGGGACCTTTATGCATGCAAATGAACGACTTGTACCATGAGGACGAATATGTCCTCGCATATTTAGAAGGAAAAAGATGAATCTTACATTTTCTTATTACGCAAATCCACACAATTCCCATAAATAACGTTGGAACAAATCAGCTGGAATATGAAAAGCGGTGGAAGCGCATATTTGATGTTAAATCATCAATACCGAAGTTACGATAACATGAATCAGTTTTTGACTGTCCCATACCACGGGGTGGTGGAAGATTGATCACCGAGGAAGAAAGGACACTAAGTCCACAGCAAATCCGGATTCACTTGCAATTTTTTCCGGACGAACACAATAATCTTGAATTAGTTTGACATACTAGGATTCTGATTGTGTACTGTTGATCGATAATAGAACCAGTGGTTTGGAGCTGTCTAGTGACTACAGGTACTAGGTGTTTGTGTCTCAGTAACTTTGTCATTCTCCGGTACCACTGATTCCTGCACCCACTTAGACAGTTCTTCCTCCGTTCTGGAGACTGCGCGTCTCTCGGTTGTGATCAGTTACGTACAAATTGATGGACACCGTATGAAATGACATCGACAGACTGACCTTCTGTGGTTGATGGCAGACGTAATTCCTGAATCTGATTGAATACACGGAGTTCCTCTTTGTTGACTGTTTACTTACTCGAATGTTAGTGTTTTTTCTAACTTATATGTATTTACAATGTGTAAAAGCTATTATATGAATGATTCACTGCAAGAAAGTGTACAAACAGCTTGACAATGGTTTATGAGATTTTGGCAGTTGGTAAAAGATAGCATTTTTGAATCACCAGTGTCCGATAAGCAGCACGGATATAGTTAAGTTGCACAGGCTGAAAAAAATATTTACCGTAGAACTATTGGTGATGTGGTATAATTTTAGTCAGGAATCTTCTCTAAGTATGTTAGTGAACAGTTTCTAAAGCTGACAGCTGATCACTGAGTATGAATATAAACCATTTCATGAGTGTAAATGTGCGAAACTCCGTAACATTTGTCCACCATAATCGGTTAGCTGAGGTGACCAGTGACACTGTGTTGAAAGTGGAGCTCCAACCTACTGATAATTTCCCTCTTTCCGAATATGCCATAAGTGACTAACTACCATCCACGCTGTCAAACACCTGTGAAGTTGTTATTTCCAAACAGGCAGCATATAAATTATGAATTTGTTCTCGTTTACACAATAAAGACAAAATGAGAGTGGTGTTTGTTGAAGTGAACGAAGGATGGTTCACAACATCACCAGTCATGCTAGCAATATACACAAAGTTTTGGTATGTGCACTCTTGTGTGGATTGTTTTGGAATTACTGCAATTCTGTGCAGTTGACCGGATAAAATTGAAAAAATACTGAAAAAATCCGTGAGAACTTTGAGGTGGACCGGTATTTATAGAATAATCGTATTCTGTAGGTGTTCCGGTTTAGAAATTAACCCATGAGATGGAGGGGGCAAAAAATGTCTGAAAACCCGTTTACATGTGACCAGCTTCCGCAAAAAATTTTCGAAACTGCTCGCACAGTTGGCAGTGGATCAGACAAATTAATATTACTGTGTAATCGTGTAACCGTTACTCATCTCCAAATGCTTTTAGGATCGACCCGATCGACTAAAGATGGAAACAAAAATAACTCAAGAAGAACATGAGGGATACATAGTAGAGGATGGGACATTGGAACGAGTTGGTCAGGTTTTGACAGCCTACCTTGCAGAATTGTCAATGAACACTGATCACGAGAGAGTATTTACGTACCCAGACCTAGTTCGACTCGTGGTATCACTGAGATGGTAACCACACTGAGCGCTATACACACACGAGTGGAGTTGGGTCATGTAAATACATTGGATGGCACGCATTTTCGTTTTGAGTAATGCAGTGAGATTCGTACATGCGGAAACTAAAGAGTAGGCCTCAGCTATGAGAATATCGTGGAAAAGAAGCGACTATTAAAAACGTGTGTATGCATTATGTGTGAACTTCCACCGAAGAAAATGTCGCCTCACTACTGTCAGGGATACGAATACATTGAAAACGTGCGAAATGGTGTTTGTTCTTTGTTCCATACATTAGTTTCCTGCGCTTTTTGCTACCTTGGCGTGGTGATCAGGCTTTTGCGCCGCTTTGATCCGGTGGGCTGTGCTGACTGCGACTTCGGTCATTGTAGGTTCATCCAGACAAAAGGTAGATGCGTTCGCTGCTGATTGTGTCAGTGTGTCATGTTTCGGTTCGGTTTTGATAAACAGATCGGGAACAACACAACGTTTCGAGCAAGTTGTAATACTCTACGTTTCAACCACCTCGGGTGGCCTTCCTCAGGAGTGTTCCCTATCTGCTGCTTATGGCAGGGTGGGTAGATGAAAATATGCTACTGATAGACACACCCTCCTACTGCCCCTCCAACATGAATCCTCGAGAACATAATGTTCACTCAAATCTCAGTAACCCGGATACCAAACTGAGACAGGCCCGGGGACGCAACACGCTTTCCATTGGGACAGCGATTGTGCGCACGCTATTTGGTCGATGCAGCGCCTCAGGACGACTAGAAGGGCCAACCATACTGATCGCGATGGAATTGCGTCGTTATGGAATTAAAGTAGCAGCCTTGAATGAGACAAGGCTTGTAGACGAAGGAAAGGTGTGGGAAGCGGGTGTCGGATACATCTTTTACTGGATAATTTACCCGGCAGACTTTTATCGGAAGTATGTCTGTTTTTGATAAACAGATTGGGAATAACACAACGTTTCGAGCAAGTTGTAATACTCTACGTTTCAACCACCTCGGGTGGCCTTCCTCAGGAGGAACGTGAGCTATCTGAGCCGCTTCCATGTGCAGTGTCTGAGGCGCATCTTGAGTATTCGGTGGTCGGACATGATTCCGAACACTGAAGTACTGCGGCTAGCGGACATGGACGGGATGGAAGCCATGCTGCTGTTGAATCAGCTCCGTTGGCTCGATCACCTCCGTCGGATGGGCGATGACCGTATTCTAAAGCGGCTGCTATACAAACAAGTGAAGTCAGGTAAGCGAAATCCTGGTGGCCAAAATCGGAGATATCGGGGTGTTGTGCGGGTAAGTCTTCCGTGTTGTGGCATTGATGTTAGAGGTTGCGAAGATTTGGCATTGAACCGGACGGGCGTCCTCAGGTTCAGCGACCAGTTATTGCGCGGCCGAGAACGGAAGCACATGGTAGGAAAGGGAACCATCGGTGCCATAGGTCGCGGTGACGTGACTAAAGGTCGCGGTGACGTGACTATATGGCGTTGTGATGTGTGTGGTCGCGAATACGCTAGCCGTTTGGTATTAATTGGTCACCAACGTACTCATAGTGTACCACTGGCGAAGAGACGACGGGTACGTTAGGCTCAGGTGAGTCATATCAGCATATCCAATCTATTTCCGTTAATTATTGCATTGATCAAGACCATAGTCGTATGGCAACTAATCTGCTCCTCTTTTCAGAAACTTGGATGTTTGCAACCTTCTGCCCGGTCTTCTCTTCAGCTTTAGTTGTGTGTTGTATGACGAATGGTTTGTCCGTTCTTTTCGTAGTTCAATGTGAATTTTGTTTTTCATCCTTATCTATTCCGAGATGCACTAACCTGCACTCCTATACTGCAATGCTCCTTGTATTACACTTCACAAATCTTTCTTCACAGTTTAGATCTCGTCATCGCAGTCTCTCTCTGTTTACCTTCCAGGAGATGAGGGCTTCCTATCCCTGGTAGACAACAAGCTGACTAACCAGCATTGGTCGGCTGGACACAAAAGCCCTACTAACACTCCTACCGGTCTTATTCCTTCGGGTTTACACTGTGGAATGGTGTGTGGGTGAAACCGCAAGTGGTGCGGCGCAAGCCAATTGCGGTGGTGGTTAAGCGCAGGTGTCATTTGGCTTCGGTCACTGTGACAGGCTGATGTGAATCTGTTGCCACCATGCATGCATTCGCTTGCCTATACTGGATGTTTTGCGATAAACAACTTCCCAAACTACACACCTCTTCCGGTCACAACAAATGTGCAACTCCGTTTTCCGTACGAAGCCTCCAAGAAATGACCACCAATTAAGACTAAGCTGGATCTCTACTTATTGGCTACCGTGAAGTGGAGGTTAGTTCGTCCAGCTAACGCAATGCCAGTGCAGTTTTGCAAATGTTACAGTCCGTGTGTTATTAGGCTGATCCGCCCCGTTGTTCAGGGCAATAGAGTTTATTCATGCTTTAGTAAACCAATGAATACAGAAGTAAAGTTATCATGATGGAAGAGGTATTATTTTGTAAAAGTAATGTGGAACCCAGAATTATCATTGATTTTCAGGGTTAAACCACTAGCTACCTCAGGACGATAAATTTGGATGATTCCGCCGGGTGACCATCGAACAGTTCACAATTAAACACGGAATTTCTTTTTCTTGTTGATGTATGTGCCAGTAAATTTAACATACATCGGAACTGCCCCAGTTGCACCTAGAAGGGCCGAGTGGTTTTAATTGACTTTATTAGTTAGTCATGGATGCGTTAAAAGCTTCACAGAAAAGTAAATTCATCGTTTAAACCAAATGAAGGTAATATGAGAATTAGGTGAGATAACCAAGGTCTGAACAGGCATACAGTGATTAGTTTTGCCAATAAAGCCCATATATAGTTCTGATTATATGACCAAGTAGGCAATTGACCTACGCATCTTTTCCGGAATCATCACTTGAGATAATTCTGACCGATTCCAGTTCATACCAATGTGGCAGCAGAATCAAGCATCTGTTGTTGTCATCAATCCCTCAGAAGTATGATCCAAACGGCAAAGCTAGTTCGCTCTTGATACTATTCCGATTTTGAATCTGAAAGACAAAACATTCGCCTACAACTGAATAAAATTTTTATACTGCTTTCCGTGACTGTACAATGGAAGGTATAGGACTTACAACTAGGTTTTGACCCACAGGAATCAGTGAAAGTTATCTGGAAACTACAAAGAACCGACTCCCTGAAAAACCCAGAAAATGTGCTGCAATACGTCGGAATATGTCTTGAGGAAAGAGGTACCCGGATAGGTCAAAGACAAAATAAATGAAAGTTACTTTGGTCCATCAACTGGTATCTACATAGCTACAGTCGTTCTCATCACTGTGTTAACTGCAAGGATATGCACTACTGATGAGCTCTAATGAGAGCGAAACTCGAGTCTAGTGCTTCTCTTCGAAAGAGGCTGGCTGGAAAGTCTATCTGAATGCGAACGCTGCGATCAAATGTGAGTGATGGTCAACTTGAAAATTAACTGTAAGAATCAAACTGAAGCCTTGTAAAACGAGACACCATCAAGATCATCCCCGTTGGCCAACTATTTCACTGTCTNATCACTCACATTTGATCGCAGCGTTCGCATTCAGATAGACTTTCCAGCCAGCCTCTTTCGAAGAGAAGCACTAGACTCGAGTTTCGCTCTCATTAGAGCTCATCAGTAGTGCATATCCTTGCAGTTAACACAGTGATGAGAACGACTGTAGCTATGTAGATACCAGTTGATGGACCAAAGTAACTTTCATTTATTTTGTCTTTGACCTATCCGGGTACCTCTTTCCTCAAGACATATTCCGACGTATTGCAGCACATTTTCTGGGTTTTTCAGGGAGTCGGTTCTTTGTAGTTTCCAGATAACTTTCACTGATTCCTGTGGGTCAAAACCTAGTTGTAAGTCCTATACCTTCCATTGTACAGTCACGGAAAGCAGTATAAAAATTTTATTCAGTTGTAGGCGAATGTTTTGTCTTTCAGATTCAAAATCGGAATAGTATCAAGAGCGAACTAGCTTTGCCGTTTGGATCATACTTCTGAGGGATTGATGACAACAACAGATGCTTGATTCTGCTGCCACATTGGTATGAACTGGAATCGGTCAGAATTATCTCAAGTGATGATTCCGGAAAAGATGCGTAGGTCAATTGCCTACTTGGTCATATAATCAGAACTATATATGGGCTTTATTGGCAAAACTAATCACTGTATGCCTGTTCAGACCTTGGTTATCTCACCTAATTCTCATATTACCTTCATTTGGTTTAAACGATGAATTTACTTTTCTGTGAAGCTTTTAACGCATCCATGACTAACTAATAAAGTCAATTAAAACCACTCGGCCCTTCTAGGTGCAACTGGGGCAGTTCCGATGTATGTTAAATTTACTGGCACATACATCAACAAGAAAAAGAAATTCCGTGTTTAATTGTGAACTGTTCGATGGTCACCCGGCGGAATCATCCAAATTTATCGTCCTGAGGTAGCTAGTGGTTTAACCCTGAAAATCAATGATAATTCTGGGTTCCACATTACTTTTACAAAATAATACCTCTTCCATCATGATAACTTTACTTCTGTATTCATTGGTTTACTAAAGCATGAATAAACTCTATTGCCCTGAACAACGGGGCGGATCAGCCTAATAACACACGGACTGTAACATTTGCAAAACTGCACTGGCATTGCGTTAGCTGGACGAACTAACCTCCACTTCACGGTAGCCAATAAGTAGAGATCCAGCTTAGTCTTAATTGGTGGTCATTTCTTGGAGGCTTCGTACGGAAAACGGAGTTGCACATTTGTTGTGACCGGAAGAGGTGTGTAGTTTGGGAAGTTGTTTATCGCAAAACATCCAGTATAGGCAAGCGAATGCATGCATGGTGGCAACAGATTCACATCAGCCTGTCACAGTGACCGAAGCCAAATGACACCTGCGCTTAACCACCACCGCAATTGGCTTGCGCCGCACCACTTGCGGTTTCACCCACACACCATTCCACAGTGTAAACCCGAAGGAATAAGACCGGTAGGAGTGTTAGTGGGGCTTTTGTGTCCAGCCGACCAATGCTGGTTAGTCAGCTTGTTGTCTACCAGGGATAGGAAGCCCTCATCTCCTGGAAGGTAAACAGAGAGAGACTGCGATGACGAGATCTAAACTGTGAAGAAAGATTTGTGAAGTGTAATACAAGGAGCATTGCAGTATAGGAGTGCAGGTTAGTGCATCTCGGAATAGATAAGGATGAAAAACAAAATTCACATTGAACTACGAAAAGAACGGACAAACCATTCGTCATACAACACACAACTAAAGCTGAAGAGAAGACCGGGCAGAAGGTTGCAAACATCCAAGTTTCTGAAAAGAGGAGCAGATTAGTTGCCATACGACTATGGTCTTGATCAATGCAATAATTAACGGAAATAGATTGGATATGCTGATATGACTCACCTGAGCCTAACGTACCCGTCGTCTCTTCGCCAGTGGTACACTATGAGTACGTTGGTGACCAATTAATACCAAACGGCTAGCGTATTCGCGACCACACACATCACAACGCCATATAGTCACGTCACCGCGACCTATGGCACCGATGGTTCCCTTTCCTACCATGTGCTTCCGTTCTCGGCCGCGCAATAACTGGTCGCTGAACCTGAGGACGCCCGTCCGGTTCAATGCCAAATCTTCGCAACCTCTAACATCAATGCCACAACACGGAAGACTTACCCGCACAACACCCCGATATCTCCGATTTTGGCCACCAGGATTTCGCTTACCTGACTTCACTTGTTTGTATAGCAGCCGCTTTAGAATACGGTCATCGCCCATCCGACGGAGGTGATCGAGCCAACGGAGCTGATTCAACAGCAGCATGGCTTCCATCCCGTCCATGTCCGCTAGCCGCAGTACTTCAGTGTTCGGAATCATGTCCGACCACCGAATACTCAAGATGCGCCTCAGACACTGCACATGGAAGCGGCTCAGATAGCTCACGTTCCTCAGGAGGAAGGCCACCCGAGGTGGTTGAAACGTAGAGTATTACAACTTGCTCGAAACGTTGTGTTGTTCCCGATCTGTTTATCAAAACCGAACCGAAACATGACACACTGACACAATCAGCAGCGAACGCATCTACCTTTTGTCTGGATGAACCTACAATGACCGAAGTCGCAGTCAGCACAGCCCACCGGATCAAAGCGGCGCAAAAGCCTGATCACCACGCCAAGGTAGCAAAAAGCGCAGGAAACTAATGTATGGAACAAAGAACAAACACCATTTCGCACGTTTTCAATGTATTCGTATCCCTGACAGTAGTGAGGCGACATTTTCTTCGGTGGAAGTTCACACATAATGCATACACACGTTTTTAATAGTCGCTTCTTTTCCACGATATTCTCATAGCTGAGGCCTACTCTTTAGTTTCCGCATGTACGAATCTCACTGCATTACTCAAAACGAAAATGCGTGCCATCCAACGTATTTACATGACCCAACTCCACTCGTGTGTATAGCGCTCAGTGTGGTTACCATCTCAGTGATACCACGAGTCGAACTAGGTCTGGGTACGTAAATACTCTCTCGTGATCAGTGTTCATTGACAATTCTGCAAGGTAGGCTGTCAAAACCTGACCAACTCGTTCCAATGTCCCATCCTCTACTATGTATCCCTCATGTTCTTCTTGAGTTATTTTTGTTTCCATCTTTAGTCGATCGGGTCGATCCTAAAAGCATTTGGAGATGAGTAACGGTTACACGATTACACAGTAATATTAATTTGTCTGATCCACTGCCAACTGTGCGAGCAGTTTCGAAAATTTTTTGCGGAAGCTGGTCACATGTAAACGGGTTTTCAGACATTTTTTGCCCCCTCCATCTCATGGGTTAATTTCTAAACCGGAACACCTACAGAATACGATTATTCTATAAATACCGGTCCACCTCAAAGTTCTCACGGATTTTTTCAGTATTTTTTCAATTTTATCCGGTCAACTGCACAGAATTGCAGTAATTCCAAAACAATCCACACAAGAGTGCACATACCAAAACTTTGTGTATATTGCTAGCATGACTGGTGATGTTGTGAACCATCCTTCGTTCACTTCAACAAACACCACTCTCATTTTGTCTTTATTGTGTAAACGAGAACAAATTCATAATTTATATGCTGCCTGTTTGGAAATAACAACTTCACAGGTGTTTGACAGCGTGGATGGTAGTTAGTCACTTATGGCATATTCGGAAAGAGGGAAATTATCAGTAGGTTGGAGCTCCACTTTCAACACAGTGTCACTGGTCACCTCAGCTAACCGATTATGGTGGACAAATGTTACGGAGTTTCGCACATTTACACTCATGAAATGGTTTATATTCATACTCAGTGATCAGCTGTCAGCTTTAGAAACTGTTCACTAACATACTTAGAGAAGATTCCTGACTAAAATTATACCACATCACCAATAGTTCTACGGTAAATATTTTTTTCAGCCTGTGCAACTTAACTATATCCGTGCTGCTTATCGGACACTGGTGATTCAAAAATGCTATCTTTTACCAACTGCCAAAATCTCATAAACCATTGTCAAGCTGTTTGTACACTTTCTTGCAGTGAATCATTCATATAATAGCTTTTACACATTGTAAATACATATAAGTTAGAAAAAACACTAACATTCGAGTAAGTAAACAGTCAACAAAGAGGAACTCCGTGTATTCAATCAGATTCAGGAATTACGTCTGCCATCAACCACAGAAGGTCAGTCTGTCGATGTCATTTCATACGGTGTCCATCAATTTGTACGTAACTGATCACAACCGAGAGACGCGCAGTCTCCAGAACGGAGGAAGAACTGTCTAAGTGGGTGCAGGAATCAGTGGTACCGGAGAATGACAAAGTTACTGAGACACAAACACCTAGTACCTGTAGTCACTAGACAGCTCCAAACCACTGGTTCTATTATCGATCAACAGTACACAATCAGAATCCTAGTATGTCAAACTAATTCAAGATTATTGTGTTCGTCCGGAAAAAATTGCAAGTGAATCCGGATTTGCTGTGGACTTAGTGTCCTTTCTTCCTCGGTGATCAATCTTCCACCACCCCGTGGTATGGGACAGTCAAAAACTGATTCATGTTATCGTAACTTGGGTATTGATGATTTAACATCAAATATGCGCTTCCACCGCTTTTCATATTCCAGCTGATTTGTTCCAACGTTATTTATGGGAATTGTGTGGATTTGCGTAATAAGAAAATGTAAGATTCACCTTTTTTCTTCTAAATATACGACGACATATTCGTCCTCGTGGTACAAGTCGTTCATTTGCATGCATAAAGGTCCCCCACACATAGCTCACCTTACATCACATAAAGTGGAGAATACTTGTGGCTAAAGTTCTTTGGAAATATCGTCAGAAGTACAACATAGCGGATGGGCTCGTTTTCGGTTGTATATCTTCAGGCCAAGTACATAACATTCACATGGAACAGAGTTATCAGTGAAAAACTAGTGAATGTTCTGTTCCATAAGTGTTTTACGGTGCTTAGTCTGACAAGTGCCGTCATTTTGTTCAAACATGAGATAACTTTTTTCGGGAGTAAATTTGAACATAGAAGCCAGAAACGTTTTTTTTTACAATTTCGCGTCATCTCGTCAGGCACATATTGATTTCAACGGATTTGTGTAACGGTGGCCATATACACACCAATACACATCAGTTAACTTACCAATCTGATGCTGATGCGCAGGTCTTTTTGTTAATTGCAACCTACTCCGTGAACCAGGAAACCTGCAATGTTGTGTTGAGTACCGCCTCTGGAAGTTTTTCCCAAGTTTAATGGAGGTCGGCATGTCAAGAGTAGCAGAGTGATCGGTGATCCCGGTTCCTTATGGCAAATCAGGCTATGATTGGATTGAGACGTTGTGATGCCTCTGACATAAAGTCGACATTGAATAAGGCAATGAGAAGACGTAAATCATATGTTCTCCGGAGTAATATTTTACACATTCTGATCACATACGGACATGTAACTGATGTTTTTGTATAAACAATGGGATGTGACAGGATTGGGCTGTTTGTTCGTAGCTGGAGAGATTGGTAAGGTCCTGGTTCACGGTGTTATACATAGTTGTACAGCGTTACAGGATCTGGATACAACAGCTATCAGACATCTTTTGTCATTGTTGACCAAAGATCACCAAGAAACGGGATTTCTAAATACACCATACTGTTTGGTACCGTTGTTTCCTGTATCCCTTTAGTAATGACACTACTAAATTTTTTGGTAAACTGCAAGGAGTATCAGATGGCTTGGAGCTTATCTGTAAGTGTGCTCGGTAGATTTCAAACTGTATATACTGTCCTATCCAGGTGTGTTTTCTATGGTGTCATCTGGTGTTCGGATAATTAGAGTGTCCAGGAGCAGAAGGCAACTTTGTATTCTTATTTCTCTAGTTAGGTTGAGGTTTAGAGGTACGTGATTCAACTTCAAGAACTGCTCGTTCAAAGCACTCGAAATTTCATAAACTGACCGAGATCTTGCCTACATAACGTTTGCATAGTATTAGTTTTGACAAACTTCCACATAATGTAGACTCTACTTTGGCTATAAAACCTCAGCTGGAAGTGGGCACCTGTTGTAACCCCGCTCAACTGCAGGAAAGTGAACGTCTGGAAGTTGAATTGCACATTGTTTGTGAACAAGAGTAATCATGATTTTAGCTCGGACACCGGAATGGGGAAGGGAGCACTGCTGCTTAGAGCAAAACTGAAAATGCTACCAATCGTTTCGTGCAGCGAAATATTAGTAAAAAGGATGTCAAATCAAATGGACACATCAGTTTATTTCAAGTTGATCGTTATTCACATTTAATCGCAGCCCTCACATTCAAATAGACTTTCCAGCCAGCCTCTTTCGAAAAGAAGCACTAGAATCGAGTTTCGCTCTCATTAGAGCCCATCAGTAGTGCATATCCTTGCCACGGTCGGGATTTGAACTCCGACCATTCCAATCATCAGGCAACCGTGTTGACCACTGCGCCATTGACCTCACATTAGGCACGACCGAATTATCCAATGTGAAAGCTCAACCACTCTCACCTGTGAGCAATGATCAGGCTGCTCGATCTTCTCGACAGGAGACACAGTAAGTTTTCTGTTAACTTCAATCGATAATCCCGCGATTAGGACTTCTGAGACACATCGAACTCACTGATCTCATTAAACCCGCTAGGCGATTTGATAATTCGGTATTGCCTAATATGAAGTCAGTGGCACAGTGGTCAACGCGGCTGCCTTAGGAGATTATGACCGGAGTTCAGATCCCAGTGATTATTTTTATCAGAAGAGAAGATAGAGTACACTTCGTTAACGCTCATACATTAAACATTTGCTGAATCACCTCTAAGGAATTAGCGAAGACTGCCAGTCAAACATTCTGCCGGCTACAACGGCAAATAAATCAACCAGAGAGGAGCTATGCGATAAGAAATTAAACCTCAACATTACCGGACGTTTGGCTCACAACATAGGACAGATGCTCACGAAATTACATCCGTCGTGCTGCGTGGCTACAACGTGCAACTGAGCAAGGTTTATTTAGGAATTGTTACCCACTGGTTACAGGCTCCATTGTGTGCAAAAACAAACAGCTGCACTACACACCTCCCGGTTAACTAGCCAGGGTCAATGTAGCATTTGCGTATCAAGGATAAGCAACTTACTGTTGACTATCGGTTAGGCGTTCGCTTCTTTTGCTTTGAATGACAAGTGTTCGTAATCGAAACAAGCATCCGACATGAATTCACCACCAGAAACTCCTACTCTAACAGTGCTACTCAGACTGCCAGAACAGACGGACATTTTCCAAACCCTCTACGCTGTCAAATTACGTGTTAATTCCAGCTCAACAGTGTCTATCATCAAACCATGGGGTGGTGGTTTCTGCCCCCGTTTTTGGTGTACACTTATCCCCTTGTTCCAAGAAAACCAGTCGTGACAGCCGCACGGCCAAATTCTCACCCGACTGGATCAATGAGGCGAACCAAACTAGATTTATAAGGGAATCACCAACAAAATCTCTAGGATAATCAGAATACATCCTGATAACACGACACACACCGCCCATCGAGCCTCATCGCATCGTCCGATCCACCGCTTCGCGAACAGTCGATAAGAAATCGTCATCCGTTAAATTCAGCTCACAGTTGTCAGGAACGAAACCTGATCGCATGATCCATCCTCGCGTGCACAAAAACATTCTGTCCTTACGATTTCCAAACACCACCACTCACATCACGATAGACCGAATCCCTGCGAGTCCAGCGGCATAACAACGGTGATCGAATTGTGTCACATCACTGTGCACAAATGTTAGTGACGCCATCACATAGTTCCAAATTTGATGCAACGACGGATTAGTGCGCTTCTGAAACAGGACACAATCGGTGAACCACGGTGTGACTAAGGCGCACGCGATGGGTCACACAATCGACACCTATCTTTCACAAGCCAGTTCCACAGTCAATCATCACAGTCGTATCGTTCACACGAACACGAACACAAATCTCGAATAAGAACTACATCCATGAATAGGTCATCAATTTGTGTTGAATACGCGTGCACCAGTTGTGTGGTCCATCACTGGTTTGCGGTAAATCACGTGCACCCGGATTGTGCATTCGGGGTAATACCCAACGAGAACAATCAATCACGCAGACTTGTTAGTGTCCATGACTTCTTCCAACTGGCGTAGGTGTTTGTTTGACGATTTATCTGTCACAGTGGTTGTTCTTCCTACGGCTTACTTTCACCCACTTCACTCTTTGTAGGTGTGTTCAAAATTTCGCCAGCGCTAACACTACTGCGAGTGTGTTTCCGAACGCGCTATTACACAGTCGACTCTCTGATTTAAGTTCTTGTCAGGTGTTCGGTTTTTTGGTTTACTTGACAATTGGATTACGAACGTCCCATTTCCAAACAAATCGACATCACTAAATTGAAACTGTTTCTTTCTACTTACGTTGTTTCCTATTACTGTGGCGTTCTCTCTTTCTGAAGACCGTTTTGTTGTGAGATTTTTATTCCCTCCGCCATCCACAATAATCTGCGACAAGCTAGATGTATCCAGTCAGCCTGCCTTCGTTGATGGAGCTTTGACATTTTCACTCGATAAAAACGATTGAATACCATTAAGTAATTTTGCCTGTATCACAAATAATGCTCATAATCATGAAACTTTTGCAAATGTTAAGAACCCAGTGCAGTCATGGTCAGTTATAAAAAAATTCCACCTGAACGACTTTGTGATTGGTTCAGAAAATGATAAGATTACGTTTTTGACGAAGTTAGGAAAAATGGAGAACAAGGAATAAACAATATGGTCGGGTAATTTTATACAAACGTTCATTTCGGAATACGGTGGAGTGTGTGAAGATGCATCTACAGCGGTCTAATTAATAGGAGTGTATTTTGTCAGATGGGATTTTTGTTGGAAACGTTTCGGAACGTTTCAAAATGATGACAGACAATATAGTCAATGAATTGTTTGTATGGAATGCCACAAAAAGAGAGCGGGTGTTTCAAGTGTCTGGTAAGAAGTGCAACATTTCAAAAACCAACCAGGAAAAATAGCTGGTGATCAACACTCTCAATGAAGAAGCACACTAACCTTGATAAGTCAATTTACAAAGAAATGTGGAACGGAAGTCGAATTGATGTGCCTCGTATTGAACGCAATTTAATGAATTTCAGCTAAGACAGCAAAGTCCCAAAGCGACCATCTCGTATTGATAATCCAAGACGTTTGCTGGAAAGAAGACTAGGTAAGAGTTCATTATTTATGACAAGGGAAGGACATGCACTAAAAATTCCCTTCCATGTATTTTCTTAAATAATCAGAGACAAAATTTAAGCACATTTAGACATGCCAAGAGACAAACTGCCGGCACCGACTAACCTGATAGTGTGGATATACTCACTTGCAAGACGAGAGAAGAACCTCTAGTGTCCATGCAATGAGTGAGGACCCATTGGTAAGGCATGGTATAAAAGCCTTCCATACGAGTATGGGCCACCCAGGTACTGATATGACGCACATACAAGTGATGAATGGATTTCACGCACTCAGAAACTGTATGGGTCCCGTAAGGTTAAGTTTGACCTTACGAGTATGGTTTCTTTTACAACCGGATAGCACATGCACTGGATTGCTGGTTAAGATGAAACATGGACCATGCGGAGCGCTCCACAGTTAAAAGGCTTATTTATTCATGAGCGTTAGTCTTTAGATTTCAGGGCTATCGTTGACTGGAAATGGTAGACTGCACGTGAGAAATTGAAAAGGTTGCGATCGTTAACACTTGTAATTAATTAACGGATTTTTAGTGGAAAATACAATTTTAACTATCCTTATACGTTTTCCCGTATCATCCAAATGAACTACGATTCCTATTTTGAGCACTGCCCCATAACCATCGCGCGTGACGGGGTAATTATGACAGTCGGTATGAAGCATTCAGTTCAATGACAAAGAAACTATCTAGAGAGAACTTTACAAAGTATTTATAAAATACAACTGTACATATATTATTAAACGATAAAACCAAGATGGAAACGGTCCACTATAAAATTCACGTTTTGTAGGCATACGAGAGACATTTTCTACCTGGCAGTATAATTCTCTAAAGTCTCGAAATCCACGCAGCTGTTTCACTGGTGTACGAAGGTACTGAGAACGTATTCACTCCATACATATGATTAGTAAGCTAAGTCTAGGTTTAACCACTTAGTGTGAGCCTGCGTAAAACAGTATCTGCATAAGTTCACAAGCTCTCATGCAATTTATCACACGACTGTCACCTCATGTTCACCATGACGAAGTTAAAGGCGATTTACAGGTTTGAGTACAGTTTGAGTACATTAGTTTTCACCAAGCGATCTGCATGTCACTACGCATGTACTCACTGTGTTCTGGACAGGCGGGCGGACTGCACATTTTCTATTTACCAGCTAATTAGTTAATGAGGGCACTATGAAACACCAGGTGAAGCAGATTTACTACTTGTCAAACGATATTTTACTGTTAGTTAATTTCTGTAAAACAGATGTATGAGAATTTAGGATTGGATAAACAACTAGACTTGTATAGAGGTGTACACAACGAGGTCTGCGAGCCATCTAATGGTTGCCAGGATTTTTCTGTCTTGACCTTATTCAACTGTAACAAATGCAATACAACACTACAATACTCCAGCGAGTATACAAAGTGCCTTTGGTGGTTCGTAACCGTATCTCCAACACACTAAATTGAAACCGAGAGCCAATTTTAATGAAGTAGCGACAACATATTGAAATTAGCCAACCGGACTGTGAAGTATCCAGAAATCTGTAAAACTTTATTACGCGTATTATACATGTCAATGTCCACTATGTACGCCTCGGTTTAACTAAAGGTCCGGACCATTGTCTTCACGAAGTTATTCCCCACTCTCTCCAACCTTCCTGTCATGCTGACTCGAACTCCGTCATTTCAACCAGAACGAAATTCACGGTTGTTTCGTATTCGGAAACCTTGTTCTAAAATCGTGTCACATTTGACTTGGAAGCAAATGTGCCATATGTAAACTGTGACGCAGTGAACCATCGATTAAACAGAATGTTTGGCAGATACGAATCCCGATAGTGTTAGGCACTATTCTCCTGGAAGATCAAAGTTGGTTGTCACCGAAATAAATGAGCTCACCCGGTTCTAGAGGAAACCTGCCTATTTTTGAGACAGTTCATATGAATACCTCCTGTTGTTTCTGGACCGCAAATGGCAGGTTTTTTCATATTAGTCGACATCCACAAAAGTAGTTGCGTTAGAAGGTTTTACAGCAACTTCAGCTGCAAAACCAAATATCAACAGCTCAATTTGATTCAGTGTGTCTGGATGCATCTAGCAGATATCAGCAATCAAATACATTCAAACACTGCTCCATTTTTCTGCAGTAAATTAGTTGTCGGCCTAGATGACAAGTGCACAGGAAACTCCCACAGAATTTGAAGAGCGAAATCAGAAGACCGGTTTTGCAAGATGGTAATGCCATTTCGTATGTTCTCGTCAGTTGCTAACACATAACAGCGGTGGAAATAAAAAACTCTTCTCACCGAAATCTAACGTTATCGTCCGAGTTTGAAAAGGAAGACACGCTCGCCTTTCTGGACATCAGCATCAAGCGACGGAATGACAGTACAGTGTGTCGATCGGTACATCGTAAGTCTACTTGGGGAGGACAACATTCGAATTTCAACAGTTTCTCCCCCGTACGACACAAACGCTCGTTGGCTCGTTGTCTATTTCACAGAGCGCGAACTATATGTACGGGTGATACACTAGATACCGAGCTGTAATTTATTCGTGACACCTTGGTCTCCAACGGTTATCCACTGGGTTTCATTGCCTTTCACAGTAAGCCGAAATTAATAAACCCACAGGAAACGTCTGTCCCGAAGAAACCGGTGTACATGCAGTTACCGTACAAAGGAGATAGTAATATGTCGTTTCTAACGCGACGACTGATGCAGGCCATCCAAAGGACGTATAATGCAGCTACACTGCGCTTACTCAGTCGCACCAAATCGCTCACCCTTCCTCACATCAAGACGCGGACTTCAGAGCTGTCCACTTCACACTGTATCTACCAGTTCACCTGCAGCTGCGGTGACGTTTACATTGGCAGAACTGATCGATCCCTGCGCCTTAGAATGAAGGAACACGTGCCCAAGTATATCGAGGACTTGATGTGTGGTGTGACCCGACGCGACCCTACCAAACAACGCAAGCCGGCTTCTTCGATCGCCAGACACCTGCTAGAGACCGGTCATGTGGTCGACCCGACAAACGCTTTCCGCGTGTTGATGCGTCATCACAAGCCTGTCATTCTTAAATCACTCGAAGCGCTGCTAGTCACGCGTAGCAAGCCGGTCCTCTGTGTGCAAAAGCTATTGACCTTGAACCTCCGTCTGCCATGGTTTTGACCAATGACAGACCAGTGTATACATTGACTTGATACATGAACTTCATTCGCTTAAATATTTTTTGATTTTCACTGCTGTTATGTGTTAGCAACTGATGAGAACATACGAAATGGTATTACCATCTTGCAAAACCGGTCTTCTGATTTCGCTGTTCAACTTCGTAACTGGGGAAAGATGTTTTATATTCCCACATAACTGACGATTTCTCAGGAGACCTTTTTCATCAACTTAGTATACGGTAAGTTATTGAAAAACACCCATAGGCAACGCGAGCAGAAATAACGTGAGTAATTCATGTACCATCTGTCCGGAACTTGAACACAACAAAATACACATGTTTTGCGATTATCAGGAAATCGCAGGTGGAGACTTCTACTTGGCATGTTACAAGTGAATTTCATTAATGGAGTTGGTCCAGCATTAGACAAACCAGTGAATGACTTCAACCACCAGTCTGGAACCTGAGCCAATGATTTCCTTCCTTTAAGCTTACTTGACCGGAGTGCAAATCGTCGACCACAGAACACAGAAGGAAAGGAGACATTCTAGGTCGGTCGGTAAAGCACACTGACTTGTGAGATCAAAAATCTCCAAGTCCTTGATATGATTCGGGTTATTGAAAGTCTCCGTATAAATCCTGGCAAACAGAATTTCGGTCAACGAACGATTCTCAGTAACTTTTCTTTCGCTAGCAAAACTGTGTAAAATTAGGTGATGATTTAGAATGTTATTGTTTAACAAATAAGGAAGGTACAGTATGACTGGATAAGTGATTAGCACTACATCGCCGCGGTTAGAAACACAGACGAAGTCGGTTCTTGGCAGTCGGTGTTAATCGGGCTGGGACAGTAGGACGGGGACATTGTTTCACAGATTGGGTGGCTGATTGACTAAGAAGGCTGCAAGGTCTGAACGAACTGTATGTGAACTCACACATTCGGGTGTCTGTCGGATTGTTGCCGTCTCGCCTATCGACAGGATGTGATATTTAACTTTTCATGATCTTTCGTGACGGGTCTGTACAGAGGACACGACAGAAGAGGTCTTAAAGTATTTACGGGAGATTCTTGGTACTAATGCCTACCTCCAAAAGTTCATCGAAAGCACCACGCAAGAGTGGCAACGTCGACCCAGAGTGGACACTGTCAATAACAAAAAAGGCTACGTCTCTTTGTTATCCAAAGGTGACGCAGTGGCAGAGTTGCTGTCATTCCAAATAACTACTTCCATCAACACTACTTATTACGCCACAAATTCTGCTGTCGCAATTCGGTCGAAACCGGCGGTATCACTGAATCTGAAAGATAACGTGCCTAATAATGTTGCCTTTTTAATGTACCCATCTGAGTGTTCCTGTGGTTCAGCATACCTAGGTGGCACTACTAGACGCTTATCTCGAGGAATCCGCCAATACTGTTCTGTTTGGCTAGACAATGGGAAGACGAGAAGCACCAGTTCAACAACTCTGGCTCATGTGATCCATTGCGATAGACATACAAACATGAAGAGAGCGTTTTGCACCGTCTACCGAGTCCTGGCCACCTTATCGGGAAAGGTCATGAAGGAACAAATACCGTTTCCTGTCAACAGCCGAGGCACTCATAATCCAGTTACAGATATACTACCCATTCGAGGTCTTTTTCCAATAGATCTTGCGTTGAACGGATTCATCAGCACGGTCCCGGGTGGATATGTAATGGAAAAAAGTGAATGCACTGCGAAACGCTACAACACAAGATAACGAGTGAAGTCAAGAACTGGATTCACCAAGAATGAACACTGTTCATGAAACTTCCAATGGTACTGTGAAGTGTTACGGGCGTCCCAAGCGTAACTAATGGTGTGAAGTACTGGAGCTGAAACCTAATCGATGTAGCAGTTACACGGAAGTAAGAGAATGAAGTACAAAACAATGAAAACATCACAAATAGGTCCAGGAAGACTAGCTCATCGTTCACTTTCTGGCGTATATGTTACGTTCTTATGGGTCGAGTTAAAAGTGGCCAAGAAATCCGTTGAGTTGGCATTTTTGCTAACTACACATAGAACATCAATCATATATCACTTATAAATACTGTATCCGTGAACGGTGTCTTCTAGCTGGTCATTTTTAAGCTTCGCCGTGAAAACGTTTACAAACAACGGCTCCACTGGAGGTCTCATTATCAAACCACCCATTTGTCGACGTAATTCCCTGGTGAACCCAAATTGTATGTCGTGTGTACAAGAGTATAGCAGCTATTTCAGTTCTGTTGAGGGTGTACAGATAACCAGATTGTTGGCCACGTCATAATCACAAAAACAGTCCACGGTTTTTTATCGGCGGAACATTTGTAAACAAGGATGATACGTTAAGAGAAAACACTTGTCCCATTAAGCTGATTCTGTCTATTATGATAACGTAGGCTATGTTTGACAAATTCTGTCTGACGGGTTAAAAATTGTTCTCGGCCGCACATGCTTGACCGCAAACCAGTGATGGACCACGCAACTGGTGCACGCGTATTCAACACAAATTGATGACATATTCATGGATGTAGTTCTTATTCGAGATTTGTGTTCGTGTTCGTGTGAACGATACGACTGTGATGATTGACTGTGGAACTGGCTTGTGAAAGATAGGTGTCGATTGTGTGACCCATCGCGTGCGCCTTAGTCACACCGTGGTTCACCGATTGTGTCCTGTTTCAGAAGCGCACTAATCCGTCGTTGCATCAAATTTGGAACTATGTGATGGCGTCACTAACATTTGTGCACAGTGATGTGACACAATTCGATCACCGTTGTTATGCCGCTGGACTCGCAGGGATTCGGTCTATCGTGATGTGAGTGGTGGTGTTTGGAAATCGTAAGGACAGAATGTTTTTGTGCACGCGAGGATGGATCATGCGATCAGGTTTCGTTCCTGACAACTGTGAGCTGAATTTAACGGATGACGATTTCTTATCGACTGTTCGCGAAGCGGTGGATCGGACGATGCGATGAGGCTCGATGGGCGGTGTGTGTCGTGTTATCAGGATGTATTCTGATTATCCTAGAGATTTTGTTGGTGATTCCCTTATAAATCTAGTTTGGTTCGCCTCATTGATCCAATCGGGTGAGTGTCTGGCCGTGTTCCAGCATTCGGGTGCTGTCCTGACCGATGGTTGTTGGACTAATGGCATCAGAGCAATTGGTGCACATAAGGTTGGTTGTAATCACACCGTTGCGATTGGATGAATTCGAAAGAATGACGTGTTTTAGTCTCAAAATGACTGTTGTATATGCCTGTATTGCCACCCAGTGCATAGTTTCGAATACCAGCTTCAGTGTCAGGCTGTTGATGTTGACTTAGTTCCACAGTTGCATCCGATGGTTGTTAACAGTTTCGCAAACCCGCTGGAAATTCGCAAGCTTCATTGTCACCAAATAATTTAGACATTATTGACGCTATGAAAAAGAAGTTACCAGCTCGGAGATCCAGGCAGTAAACATCCACAAACATTTACAGATTTTGATCAAAATACGCACCAGTATTTTTCGTTCAGCTGAAAAAAAAGAAACCAAATTATCAAGTGTAGTTCTTTGTGAATGACAGTTACATGTAGACCAGACGGAATACGACGAAATGGCGTACTGAGATAATAATCTAGACACATCGACAGTTTTGCATTCATAGCTTCATGAAATTCAACTCCAAACACAGAAACTTACATGTGACAGTTACTAAGAGAAAAGCGGTTTATAAAAATGACATCCCCAATTCTTTTTATTGTTAACTGCCCAAAAGCACTCTTGCATGCTCTGATGTCCGTTTTCCGTGGCTTGTGTTACATTTCTGATGACGCAAAAGGTTTCAGGTTATTTCTTCAAATCTTCCTGGAAGTTCAAACTATGCTGATCACCTTGGTATATTACGAATTTTGAGTGGTATATGAGTATTGTGTTGGGACGTGCACTATTAATTTACCGAATTATTCACAGCATCAGTGAATAGCAAGTCATCTGGATGTGTACACTGAACACTGATCCCTCTAATATGCACTAGACAAACAAAATCATCACTTATTCTGATCATGGAAAGTTGGGAATAGACGGTTTGACTCTAAATAGGTGACCAACAGAACAGCTATCTATTATGCAACAACCAAGACAAAATCTACGTGTTACTTTTTCATGGAAATAAGTTTGTACACAGCAAACATCGGTCTCTATTAGAAAATTAATTTTTGGTGTCAGCAGCTGTTTGGACAAAACAGTATATCGCCTAACCGAGAATTATCAACATGAGCTAGTGAACCATGACAACCGGAATGCTGCACTGGAAAGAAGCACTACTGTCCACACGAATCTTACAGTTCAGTTTTACGGAAACAGTCAGTCCTAATAGCTTACCCTGAGTCTGACTCTGCTAGCACATTATTGGTACAAGCACCTAAATGGTGTTTGGAATTGAGCGGGTTATTTATGCTCCGGCTATCCGTCTGTTGGAGTTATGTAATATCGTAGATAAACCTCACCACTTCAAACTCCATCAAGTGAATGCTTCAGATTGCTGTTCACTAAGGGAAGATTTGTTAGACCGCCATGAGAATAGTAATATTGAGGATATCTTAATGAAAAAAGGAAGCAAAACTTTGGCTGCAATCCCTGAAAAGACTATCATTATTATTGTTAATGTTTACAAATCCACTGTTGCGTGTTAGTAACTGCGAGTTATTAAGCGCAAACACTTCGGCAGCCTGTTAAACCGCCCTACTACAATTGATTGGGCGACTGTTAACAGTCTGCCGCAACAGGACGTCAAATCTTCAATTATTCTCACCCCAGATTTGCAGGAATTGCAGGGGGCTATCAGCCAACTGCGCAACGGGAAGGCTGCAGGCGAGGATGGACTGCCAGGTGAGATCCTGAAGAATGGCGGTCCGGCGTTGGAACGCGCTCTGCTCCAGCTGGCTCACCCCATTTGGGAGCACGAGGCGATGGCGCAAGACTTCAAGGACGCCATTATCGTACCCTTGTACAAAGGGAAAGGTAGCAAGCAATGCACCGACAGCTATCGAGGTATCAGCCTTCTGAGCTGCGCAGGCAAGGTGCTTGCCGGAATCCTCCTGAACCGAATGAATGCAGACATTCTGGAGATGAATGTTCCTGAGGAGCAGTGTGGAGTCCGGGCTAGCCGGAGTACGATCGACCTGGTGTTTGCTGCTCGACAGCTTCAGGAGAAGTGCCGGGGACGGAACCAGACCCTGTATGCCCTGTTCGTGGAATTCATCAAGGCCTTCGGTTCCGTGAATCGCGAGGCGCTGTGGACGTTGCTTGGTTAGTTTGGATGTCCAGGTAAACTCGTCAATATGGTTAGGTTGTTGCATGCGAGCATGAAGGCGAAGGTGCAATTGTGTGTGTAGACCTCTGATGATTTCGACATCGTCACTGGCGTGAAGCAGGGTTGTGTTCTAGCCCCAACCCTATTTAGCTTATATTTGACTGCCGTGGTAACAGTTGCTTTTCAGAACTCTGGAGAGGATGGTGTTGAGGTAGAGTACCGGAGGGACGGGCGTCTGTTGAATATCCGACGTTTTGGCGCCCCAACCCGGCTACAGACTTCAACGATGCGTGTGCTTCTGTTCGCAGATGACAGCACATTGCTGGCACACAGTGAAGAATAACTGCAACGTCCGGCTACAGCGTTCGCTTCGGCAGCATCAAAGTTTGGGTTTGGCCTCGGTCACCGTCACAGGCTAATCCGAATCGGATGCCGCCAACCGTGTTATTAGGCAGTTATTTCTCCCCTAGTAGTTCACACCATCATATGTGCACACTATTTTAAAGCTCATCAGTTTGAGAAATAAGTCTGTCTTTTTCTTATAATCATCTGTGCATTTCACAGTGTTATCTGAAATGAATGGCCATCAAAAAAGAAACGATAGCTCACAACAATTAGTGTACTTCTCCTGCTCTAAGCCTGTGTGTTTACACGACACGAAAAGGTATTCGTCTGCAATGCGTCAGCTGCCAAAAAACTTGTTTGGGCGGCTCCTATCCGTTCACACGGTGATCTACAGGCTTCGTAGGATCGTAGTTTGTTGTTTGTAAAGCTTTCCTCCTGGTGTTTCTCACCCTACCGTGAGAAAACGTGCAACTTAGTAGTGCAGTTTCTTGCTAGTTGAAATCTCCGTTCATCAAGTATTCTCCTACCTTGAACTGGAGGCGAGTTAATCAGTGCAGTGGATGCGGACATATCTGTGCCTTCTCCAGTGAAGACTTGTGAACTGACGGTGTTTGTTCAGGGAAATATCGAAAGCGAGCTGCTGTTGGACGAACTGTCAATTTGCCCTGACTCAGAGAATATTTCGGCGGCTTCCTGAATCACTGGATCGCAAGTGGGCATAATGCCTATTCTGGTATTCACAATTCCCTCATGTGTCTTATATTCAAATTCGATCCGACAACTCTGCTTAGGTTGAGAATCTCGCACATCTCTGACACCTGGACTCTAAAGATAGTCATCTTTTATTCTGTAATTACCTCAGAACCATGAGTTTTGTTCACTTCTGCTAGGCTGTGCATCGTTTTTGATTATTCATCGCTCACACCGATAACAATCACGTAAGTTTATCCTTGAGTCTAAGAGGTCGTCTTCTGCGTTCAGACAATACACAGCACCCTCCTGTTTGATGTGATATGAATTAACGATGCATCCAGATTGTGACGTGGGCAATGTTTTCTTTTCCATACAGGATCACTGGTGACTTTATCTGTCAGTATATATATGTATATATATAACCAAATGTGTGGCTCCGATATGTGAATGATACATTTGTTGTTTTACCTCAGACTCAACTTGACCAGTTCCACAGCTGTCTGAATAACGTAATAGATGGGATAACCTTTACACGCGAGAAAGAAGAGAACTCACGCCTG
>QNGE01001060.1:31884-105294 GCA_008508345.1 Paragonimus westermani
CGGCACTTCTCCTGAAGCTGTCGAGCAGCAAACACCAGGTCGATCGTACTCCGGCTAGCCCGGACTCCACACTGCTCCTCAGGAACATTCATCTCCAGAATGTCTGCATTCATTCGGTTCAGGAGGATTCCGGCAAGCACCTTGCCTGCGCAGCTCAGAAGGCTGATACCTCGATAGCTGTCGGTGCATTGCTTGCTACCCTTCCCTTTGTACAAGGGTACGATAATGGCGTCCTTGAAGTCTTGCGCCATCGCCTCGTGCTCCCAAATGGGGTGAGCCAGCTGGAGCAGAGCGCGTTCCAACGCCGGACCGCCATTCTTCAGGATCTCACCTGGCAGTCCATCCTCGCCTGCAGCCTTCCCGTTGCGCAGTTGGCTGATAGCCCCCTGCAATTCCTGCAAATCTGGGGTGAGAATAATTGAAGATTTGACGTCCTGTTGCGGCAGACTGTTAACAGTCGCCCAATCAATTGTAGTAGGGCGGTTTAACAGGCTGCCGAAGTGTTTGCGCTTAATAACTCGCAGTTACTAACACGCAACAGTGGATTTGTAAACATTAACAATAATAATGATAGTCTTTTCAGGGATTGCAGCCAAAGTTTTGCTTCCTTTTTTCATTAAGATATCCTCAATATTACTATTCTCATGGCGGTCTAACAAATCTTCCCTTAGTGAACAGCAATCTGAAGCATTCACTTGATGGAGTTTGAAGTGGTGAGGTTTATCTACGATATTACATAACTCCAACAGACGGATAGCCGGAGCATAAATAACCCGCTCAATTCCAAACACCATTTAGGTGCTTGTACCAATAATGTGCTAGCAGAGTCAGACTCAGGGTAAGCTATTAGGACTGACTGTTTCCGTAAAACTGAACTGTAAGATTCGTGTGGACAGTAGTGCTTCTTTCCAGTGCAGCATTCCGGTTGTCATGGTTCACTAGCTCATGTTGATAATTCTCGGTTAGGCGATATACTGTTTTGTCCAAACAGCTGCTGACACCAAAAATTAATTTTCTAATAGAGACCGATGTTTGCTGTGTACAAACTTATTTCCATGAAAAAGTAACACGTAGATTTTGTCTTGGTTGTTGCATAATAGATAGCTGTTCTGTTGGTCACCTATTTAGAGTCAAACCGTCTATTCCCAACTTTCCATGATCAGAATAAGTGATGATTTTGTTTGTCTAGTGCATATTAGAGGGATCAGTGTTCAGTGTACACATCCAGATGACTTGCTATTCACTGATGCTGTGAATAATTCGGTAAATTAATAGTGCACGTCCCAACACAATACTCATATACCACTCAAAATTCGTAATATACCAAGGTGATCAGCATAGTTTGAACTTCCAGGAAGATTTGAAGAAATAACCTGAAACCTTTTGCGTCATCAGAAATGTAACACAAGCCACGGAAAACGGACATCAGAGCATGCAAGAGTGCTTTTGGGCAGTTAACAATAAAAAGAATTGGGGATGTCATTTTTATAAACCGCTTTTCTCTTAGTAACTGTCACATGTAAGTTTCTGTGTTTGGAGTTGAATTTCATGAAGCTATGAATGCAAAACTGTCGATGTGTCTAGATTATTATCTCAGTACGCCATTTCGTCGTATTCCGTCTGGTCTACATGTAACTGTCATTCACAAAGAACTACACTTGATAATTTGGTTTCTTTTTTTTCAGCTGAACGAAAAATACTGGTGCGTATTTTGATCAAAATCTGTAAATGTTTGTGGATGTTTACTGCCTGGATCTCCGAGCTGGTAACTTCTTTTTCATAGCGTCAATAATGTCTAAATTATTTGGTGACAATGAAGCTTGCGAATTTCCAGCGGGTTTGCGAAACTGTTAACAACCATCGGATGCAACTGTGGAACTAAGTCAACATCAACAGCCTGACACTGAAGCTGGTATTCGAAACTATGCACTGGGTGGCAATACAGGCATATACAACAGTCATTTTGAGACTAAAACACGTCATTCTTTCGAATTCATCCAATCGCAACGGTGTGATTACAACCAACCTTATGTGCACCAATTGCTCTGATGCCATTAGTCCAACAACCATCGGTCAGGACAGCACCCGAATGCTGGAACACGGCCAGACACTCATCCGATTGGATCAATGAGGCGAACCAAACTAGATTTATAAGGGAATCACCAACAAAATCTCTAGGATAATCAGAATACATCCTGATAACACGACACACACCGCCCATCGAGCCTCATCGCATCGTCCGATCCACCGCTTCGCGAACAGTCGATAAGAAATCGTCATCCGTTAAATTCAGCTCACAGTTGTCAGGAACGAAACCTGATCGCATGATCCATCCTCGCGTGCACAAAAACATTCTGTCCTTACGATTTCCAAACACCACCACTCACATCACGATAGACCGAATCCCTGCGAGTCCAGCGGCATAACAACGGTGATCGAATTGTGTCACATCACTGTGCACAAATGTTAGTGACGCCATCACATAGTTCCAAATTTGATGCAACGACGGATTAGTGCGCTTCTGAAACAGGACACAATCGGTGAACCACGGTGTGACTAAGGCGCACGCGATGGGTCACACAATCGACACCTATCTTTCACAAGCCAGTTCCACAGTCAATCATCACAGTCGTATCGTTCACACGAACACGAACACAAATCTCGAATAAGAACTACATCCATGAATAGGTCATCAATTTGTGTTGAATACGCGTGCACCAGTTGTGTGGTCCATCACTGGTTTGCGGTCAAGCATGTGCGGCCGAGAACAATTTTTAACCCGTCAGACAGAATTTGTCAAACATAGCCTACGTTATCATAATAGACAGAATCAGCTTAATGGGACAAGTGTTTTCTCTTAACGTATCATCCTTGTTTACAAATGTTCCGCCGATAAAAAACCGTGGACTGTTTTTGTGATTATGACGTGGCCAACAATCTGGTTATCTGTACACCCTCAACAGAACTGAAATAGCTGCTATACTCTTGTACACACGACATACAATTTGGGTTCACCAGGGAATTACGTCGACAAATGGGTGGTTTGATAATGAGACCTCCAGTGGAGCCGTTGTTTGTAAACGTTTTCACGGCGAAGCTTAAAAATGACCAGCTAGAAGACACCGTTCACGGATACAGTATTTATAAGTGATATATGATTGATGTTCTATGTGTAGTTAGCAAAAATGCCAACTCAACGGATTTCTTGGCCACTTTTAACTCGACCCATAAGAACGTAACATATACGCCAGAAAGTGAACGATGAGCTAGTCTTCCTGGACCTATTTGTGATGTTTTCATTGTTTTGTACTTCATTCTCTTACTTCCGTGTAACTGCTACATCGATTAGGTTTCAGCTCCAGTACTTCACACCATTAGTTACGCTTGGGACGCCCGTAACACTTCACAGTACCATTGGAAGTTTCATGAACAGTGTTCATTCTTGGTGAATCCAGTTCTTGACTTCACTCGTTATCTTGTGTTGTAGCGTTTCGCAGTGCATTCACTTTTTTCCATTACATATCCACCCGGGACCGTGCTGATGAATCCGTTCAACGCAAGATCTATTGGAAAAAGACCTCGAATGGGTAGTATATCTGTAACTGGATTATGAGTGCCTCGGCTGTTGACAGGAAACGGTATTTGTTCCTTCATGACCTTTCCCGATAAGGTGGCCAGGACTCGGTAGACGGTGCAAAACGCTCTCTTCATGTTTGTATGTCTATCGCAATGGATCACATGAGCCAGAGTTGTTGAACTGGTGCTTCTCGTCTTCCCATTGTCTAGCCAAACAGAACAGTATTGGCGGATTCCTCGAGATAAGCGTCTAGTAGTGCCACCTAGGTATGCTGAACCACAGGAACACTCAGATGGGTACATTAAAAAGGCAACATTATTAGGCACGTTATCTTTCAGATTCAGTGATACCGCCGGTTTCGACCGAATTGCGACAGCAGAATTTGTGGCGTAATAAGTAGTGTTGATGGAAGTAGTTATTTGGAATGACAGCAACTCTGCCACTGCGTCACCTTTGGATAACAAAGAGACGTAGCCTTTTTTGTTATTGACAGTGTCCACTCTGGGTCGACGTTGCCACTCTTGCGTGGTGCTTTCGATGAACTTTTGGAGGTAGGCATTAGTACCAAGAATCTCCCGTAAATACTTTAAGACCTCTTCTGTCGTGTCCTCTGTACAGACCCGTCACGAAAGATCATGAAAAGTTAAATATCACATCCTGTCGATAGGCGAGACGGCAACAATCCGACAGACACCCGAATGTGTGAGTTCACATACAGTTCGTTCAGACCTTGCAGCCTTCTTAGTCAATCAGCCACCCAATCTGTGAAACAATGTCCCCGTCCTACTGTCCCAGCCCGATTAACACCGACTGCCAAGAACCGACTTCGTCTGTGTTTCTAACCGCGGCGATGTAGTGCTAATCACTTATCCAGTCATACTGTACCTTCCTTATTTGTTAAACAATAACATTCTAAATCATCACCTAATTTTACACAGTTTTGCTAGCGAAAGAAAAGTTACTGAGAATCGTTCGTTGACCGAAATTCTGTTTGCCAGGATTTATACGGAGACTTTCAATAACCCGAATCATATCAAGGACTTGGAGATTTTTGATCTCACAAGTCAGTGTGCTTTACCGACCGACCTAGAATGTCTCCTTTCCTTCTGTGTTCTGTGGTCGACGATTTGCACTCCGGTCAAGTAAGCTTAAAGGAAGGAAATCATTGGCTCAGGTTCCAGACTGGTGGTTGAAGTCATTCACTGGTTTGTCTAATGCTGGACCAACTCCATTAATGAAATTCACTTGTAACATGCCAAGTAGAAGTCTCCACCTGCGATTTCCTGATAATCGCAAAACATGTGTATTTTGTTGTGTTCAAGTTCCGGACAGATGGTACATGAATTACTCACGTTATTTCTGCTCGCGTTGCCTATGGGTGTTTTTCAATAACTTACCGTATACTAAGTTGATGAAAAAGGTCTCCTGAGAAATCGTCAGTTATGTGGGAATATAAAACATCTTTCCCCAGTTACGAAGTTGAACAGCGAAATCAGAAGACCGGTTTTGCAAGATGGTAATACCATTTCGTATGTTCTCATCAGTTGCTAACACATAACAGCAGTGAAAATCAAAAAATATTTAAGCGAATGAAGTTCATGTATCAAGTCAACGTACTTTGAATACATATGTTTATGTAACTAATTTTAATGACACTCAAAGTTCAATTGGACAGAGATCATCGGTTAAGGAATACGTTTAAAAATTAAGCAAATCGTGTCAGTCATATCCACGTCTTTCAATCAGTCTAGTCAAGTCAGAGACGATAATGTGTTATATGTACCCCGAGAGGTGAATTCTTAGCTTTCTTTTTACATACGTACAACTGTAGTGAGGAGATACGGTCGCACCATACTACTCATACCACTATTCAATAGCAGCATGGATCGAGATGATCGCGTGATAAATACGGCAGAGATACGGGATGGATCATTGGAGGGCAGAATGACATATAATGGCTTTCGCTACATGACGGAACTGATACATGGTGTCAAAAGCGACTGGAGTATCCTCAGAAGAGTATGGTGTGCAAATGAGTGTTTCCGTTTCTAGTCGTGCTCAGACACTTAAGCAGTGTGTTGGTTTCTCCAATAAAGTAATCTCTGTGTCATCTGCCTTCTTGGCTCACAACAAAACCTCAGCAAACGGAAGACATTTTAACACTTGATCCTGTGTTACAAAATTATCAGCCAAATCGTGATACTCAAATGCAGGTTTGGGAAATCGGCCGCAATCAACATCCGTTGCGAAAAATATCTGTCAATTTGGTTTAAAATTAATTCAAGAATGAGAAGGTTGGGTTTGTGTAGCAATTCAGCTAAATGAGGAATAACGGAAGCATAATAAAACCGGGTACTTAAATAAATGTTTTGTGTAAGGGTGTAGTGGAAGACGTGGAAACACTAAAAGAAATCAGAACACAAGGGGTGGATTCTGTCCCGCAGGAATTTTGTTGAAAATTGTTCGCACATTCTGAAATGATAGAGCACGACAAACGCAACGGCTTGTTTAAGGGGAGTGCCACTGCAACAGGTCAAATGTTTTGAGAGTCTGAGAGAAAGTTTAAAGTCCTTTGACCACAAACTACGGAAAAACTAAGGTGGGCAATACATCCATTGAGAGAGCACGTAAGTCTTTATAAAACGACAGACTAAGTGTTGGAGAGAGAAGAGATAAAGTAAGTGCCGGACACAAAATTCAAGCCTCTGAACTTTGGTGAAAAATGATCATTTCATTTTGATATATTATTCAGTAAGTGATATAATCAACACTTGACCTGTTCCTATTGGCCACGCACAGTAGTAATGTTATTCCGGTTGCCAGTGCCGTGTAACAAACTAGTTTGTCAGCGTACATTTGAAAATCGGCTCGTGTAAAGGCTCACCACATTCTTTGTAAGGTTTGGTTGATTCCTCAATTGACCTCACCAGAAGCAAGCAAACAATGAGATGGGGACCTTCCCATGTTGGCTGAAGATAAATACTCTAACTTCGTTGGGGTCGGGTCAAGGTTTGCAGATGCTCGCGTGAACACTTCATTCCAGCTGTAATTTTCATTCTCACTGGCTTCTACAATGTGAACCTTGACTCACTGGCATGACAGAATTTCTCTGCTTGATTTTGAAGGATGACGTGATGGGATACGCCACTCCTTAATCTTACGGAAGTTTGAACGCCTTATTTTCAAGACAGGCAAATCCTGGCAACGTGAGCTGGTTACGACTACCTGAGGTTCATATCGGGTGTGTTATCTGACCTCGCGAGATGTGAGGGGCAACGACAGACGATTTGATACGTCCTCTGAAGTTTGACCACCATAGAACAAATATACATGGCTGAGCTCCCTAGCTGTTATTCCGCAGCGTTTTCACACAGACAGTGTTCGTTAAAAATTTCTGCTAATAGCTTTAGACATCCTAGCCTATATAGTATGAACGGAGCGTTTCTTAAGTCCACAGTGGATTAATGATAAGTAGTTTGACAAATTTGATGATTTAGAAGAGACCCAACTGCGAAAAATTTGGACTTTGGCTGAATTCGTGCCAGCGACAAAAACAACATACCCAAACTTGCAAATGCTCTACCAGCTGATCTACGAAGCCACGCAGGAAGCTCAGAAATGTCACATTTGGACTGAATTACCCATTCAATCAACCGTGTCAAATGGAATCCACCAAATGATCCAGCCGATTGACTGCCCAAGCAGGAGTTTTCAATCAGTTCACGCTGGAATCCACCAACGTCATCGATGAGCAGTGACATTGTATTAATGATAAGTAGTTTGGTAGGTATGATAATTTAGAAGAGATCCACTTGCGAAAAATCGAGACTTTGGCTGGATTCGAACCAGTGACAGTTGAGCCACAGTACAGCCACGTCGGAGCAGAGAGTCGCTGCATGAACATTGCACTGCTGTACCGACATTGGGCGAGGATGTGCAAAAGATATTGGTCTGGAATGTGTCTGGTCAACAAACCCTGACTGGTAGCTTGCGTAAGAAGTTAGCGAAATCCTTTAGATCAGCTCTTGGTCCAAGGTTGACGTGGACGTTGCCTGATCAAAACTTTCTTCATAGGTAAAAAACCAACCAATCCAAAGCCTGTAAACAGGGGAAACCCACTGCGCACCTATCTTTGATCTAAGCTAACACCCGTTTCTTTCCTCTCATTGAACCTTTTGTGTGTCTACCTGCGATCCCTAACGGCACAGCCAATTCTACCGGACTGTTACTTGTAATTTGGCCATGCGTGATATCCAAAGCGAAGTCGTCTACCCGTTGGCCGACCATGCGGCGTTTTGGGTTGTTTCGGCCAGCTGCCAGCCCTCATATCCACAATTTATCATATGAGTACTGGATCATCCCTTTAGTTACGTGCTTAATCGTCGGTCAAAAATCGAGATGGAGAGGAGACGTGATAACATTGTTTATTGAAAACCTGAGCCAGCATCAGACCACAGGAGCTCTAAATTTATGGGACGGATTAGTTACCATACATGGCCGACAAGACTCAGAACAAATTAACTGAAACCGTTATGTATGGCAGTCAGAGCGTTGAAACAAATCACGGCACGGAGTGCATCATCAAAAAGCAAACGCGGGCAAACACTCCAAACCGTGCACAGGGATTTACCTGCAGGCTGCAATCTGATTGGTTGAATGGGACCACGCAATGGCCACACCACGCGAACTGGGCCGATCGATCGACATGGTGTGATGCGTCCTGGTCGCTCCGTTAGACGCGCACCCTGACGGTGCGTGGCGGACGTGGAAGCAGTTGATGGTTAGGCATGTCTGTAAGGTCTGCCTACGGTCGGAACTGTTGTCGTTTGATAGTTGCTGTGATTGCGAGGTTTGCGCGCAGCCGACGAGACCACTTGTCAAGTCCCCTTTAGGGCAGTATATCCGTCGCACTATGCACCAAACAATTAGGCACACCGACGAAGTGGTGGTCTTCAAGTAGTCAGTCAACGAAGCACGTGACATGGCATGGTGCTCACAAACTGTTTTGTGCCTGTTTGGTTGATACTTGGATGAGACTGAAAACAGGTAAAACAAAAGCATATGGATTGGCTTGAAAATAGAATGCAGAAAGGAGTTGTGATCTTCAGAACAAGTGAACCATATTATCATAAATGTACGGGAGCAACACCACTGCTGCTTGACTACAAAATCAGTGTTACTCACGTTCAGTGGTTTTCACTCAACCATGTGTGCTTATGGGAATGTGAGATCCAGCTGTCTGAAATTGTGAGGGACACGCGGATTCGCGTTGAATTCGACAGTTCGGTGAATCACTCGTGTTTAGCAGGCGACAATTAGGCGTTGCTTAAAGAGAGCTGATTGCCGTGGGAACAAACCTAAAGAGTTGAAAGCGAAACCAATAGACTTTTTGTATCAGGTCTCAGACGTGTTTGAGTTAACAGGCCACGCTCACACTGTCAACAGTGTCATCAAATTAATTTACATCAGGATAACATTGGAGCAGGGTTTTACCGTACCTTACACAAACTGGAACTTTCCTCAGTCTGTTAAGACCGGTTGGCCCCAGTGAAAAAAAATTGAACGGTAAATTTGGCTTCAATTTTGACTTCAATTTTCCCACGCGGTATCCAGGGCTTTTGTCAGTTGTTACCATGTGCTCTACCTTTCGATATGTGATTTGACTGAACAGAGGGATAAACAATTTTTGAGATACGATTTTGGGGTCTCTTCTGGACTTTTGTGACCATCGTCGTCAGTATTACAGAATTTGAAGGATGTAGACCGTGAAACTGCATTGGAAACTCAAAGGGGTTCGCTTTCGATGAGACAACTTTTCTAATTTCTACCTAATGTATGAGTCACGCGAATGGCTCGGGAACAGCGAAACTAAATTAATTTTTAAAGGTATGGTTATTTACCAGCGAGTCTCCTTCACTGGATCATGTGTGCATAGCAGTTTAAATTTTGCAGTCTAGACATTGCAGCTTAGGCAGTTACAACACGCCGAAGGTGATAGAATAGCACATGTATTCTAAGAGGCTCGAGTTATCTGACAAGTTTTGTGATTTTGCTTGGGTGTCCAATGTGGAAAGATTGAAGGTGAACTTCACTGAAGAATCATCGGGGAATCGTAGTAATTTTTGGTTTCGCAGGACTATCTACAATGAAGAATCGCACTAGGGAAAGACCTTTGTAATATCAGTGGAACCTGTGGTACTACTCATAGGTTAGGATCATGCACTTTGATTCAGTCATACATTGAATCATTAGGACCCAGTTGTCATTTGTAACTCATATGGAAAGCGTCTGTATTGCTGGACCTGTATATCGATTAACACCGCGTTCAGCTTAGATTTGGTTGTATAATTTGCTTGTAGATCATACGTTGTACAATAACCATGCGTGTCTCCATCGATCAAAAAGAACTGTTCGAACGGAACAGGGTTGAGCAACCGACACAGGCAGAGACAACATGTGACACTCATGTCATGGTAACGCAAAGAAGGTAACTATTTGAAGCGATGAAATCGAACATTCAACAGACAAACGAAAAAGGTGATAGCACGGTTGGCGGTATCCGCCACCGAATCGATCAGTCAGAGTGACCGGAGCCAAAAAAACACGTACACAAACGCCACCACAAGGAATCTGTGTTTCCCCTCCAAAACCGCCTTTTTCTCGAAAAAACGATTTGATCTAATCAGATTGAACAGAAATGTCGTGAATAGTCGACAGGTAACCTTCGCTGTTTTATTTTAACGGTTCGGCCTTTACTCCTCTATGCTCATTGGTGGCTTAGTGACCTTAACTACTTTTTTGACGTCCGTCCATCGATTTCCTGATTCCAGAATATTTGTAGGTCTCTATGTGACATATAAATAGCTTTCAATCTTCTCTTTGTAGCAGAAGTTTTTGGATCGGAACGAAGTTGCTTTTCGCGCCTGTCTTTCGGTTTGTCTTGGGAGCAATTAACGGGGACCACCGTGTTATTTTCGGGATAGAGATTTTTTATGTTAATTATTACGAGGAAGACAATCCGATTTCTACCAGTCGCATTGCTCTATTGTGTGCAAACCAGCGTATCTTGTCGAAGGTTTACAACAATTACAGTGATTGCGGTTCCATGCAAATGCCACGCATTCTGTGTAACTCTCAAAGAGTAAAACCGGCAGGCCTGTGGGTGGAGGCCTTCACACATCAGTCAGCCAATTCTGATTAGCCAGACCATACACTAGTGCGAAATGGAGACCCTTATCACTGGGAGACAAAAATGAGAAACACTCGTTCAATGGGTTTTGACCTCGGAAGAAGGAAATTGGAAAAGACACGGGGTTGTGAACTGCACCAACAAAACTGCGGAAAACAAACGGTACCAAATCAACAATATCCAAGTTTCTGGAAGACAGAATCAATGGTTCAGTAGATGAGAGGGTTCATTGAGTGATATGACTGGGAACAGATATGTAGGAACATATAATAGAGCCGACTTCCTTTCTCGCCACTTTTTCATCACACGGTCACTCTGACACGAATTATGACACTCATAGTACTTTTGCATGCATTGTAATTGAATCATCGGCCACGCAACTGTCTCCGTTTGAACTTTTGAAAGTCCGTCCAGACAGTACTTCTTCAGACGGTCAGCTTCAAGGTTAGGTCCTCCGAAGGTCCAAAACTGCTATTAGAACGCAAAAGACTCCCTTAGATGATATCTTTTCATTATAGCTTTTGGACGTGACTTCGCTTACCTGCATCACGTGGATGGTATAGCAGCAGCAGCTTTCGACTCATTTCGTCTGCCATCCAACGGACGCGCCCAAACCAGTTCGGTTGGTTGGACATCAGAAAGGGTTTGATTCCGTCCTCCTCTCGCGGAGGTACCTCAGTGTTTGGAACCTTGTCTGATCACTGCGAATCCAAGACGTTTATTGGACATTGTAGATGGAATTAGTTCGGATTCACTGTCATACAACATTATCAAGCGAAGGACAGGTAGGCTGTGGCTCTTCCATATGCTTCTTTCAAGAAGTCCGAAAGCAGCGTTAGCCTTTGCCACACGATTTCGCAACTCTTGGTCCACAGACAGATTACTGCCCAAGTGACAATAGTCTGTGCAGCTATCCACAACGTCTCCGCTGATGAAATTTTCAGGAGAAGGTTTACGGAGAAAAAATGTTTTAATTGTGTTGATGTCCAAAACATATTTGGATGTGATGGTCATGAACACCACGGTCATTTACTAAAATTCTTCTTCACTGTATGCAAACAGCACACTATCACCTGCAAATAACAACAAGTATGCGAGGTAAATAGTTGATTTGAGATAGCGGAGCGTCAAATATTCAGCAGGTGACCATCTGTAATGTGTTCAACTTGAATACTGTCCTCCGAGTTTCGAATAGCAACCGATAGCATTGTAGCCAGCCATGAAGTAATTGGGAGTTGGGTTGGAGCACAACTCCGCTTCAACCCTTGGATAATGCAAAATCGTTAGGGGTCAGTCCAGTCGATTTCATCTTCGCTTTTATACTTACATGTAACGTTTGATTAAAGTTGACATGGACATCCCTTCTTACCATACACCATCCACAATGCTTCACAGCTGCCTTCGTGAAATTTTATTGAGACTGGCGCAGAGAGAAACACCATATCGACATTACTGTGACTCCCCCGAATCGTACGCTGCTTCTCGGGAACACTGGTCTCCAGAAATTAAGCACATAGTTGTTTCAGTAGAATTCTTGCCAGCACTTTTCCAGCGTTAGTCATTTTATTCACTGTCATCCAATCAAAGTCAACCGGTGGGCTTGATCGGTTCCCAACAGTTGTGTGCCAGAATTTCATGACATCCTTTGGTTCGTGCGTACAAAAACCAGAGACACTGTCCACTAGTGCTTTAGTAGACCGAGGGGACGAACCAAAACTCACCCTACGTGAGACGGAATGTTTCGTATTGTTTAAAGTCAGCACAACTCTGTACTACGAAATCTTGATTTGTTCCCCGGTCATCCTTTTCTCACGAAAGTGTTCAGTAAAATTGCAAGTGTTACGTGCTGTTTTCTTGTTGTTCTTACTGTTTATGCTCGTTATAAAAACGACATTTGTCACTATTTCTTGTCACGCTCGAAACAGCTCCATCGCTGTGACCGAACGAGTTCTGACGTTTTCGGCGTTTTGTACCAACTGCTTCACTGTCGGCTGTCGTTATCTTTCCCTTATGGTATCGCCATATACCACCATGAGCAGTGGATGTTGGGTCGTTTATGTAGTGAATGCTGAATGCACGGTTGAAGATTATCCTCATTTTTGTGTTCGCCAGATGCCTCACATTCGGCACTTGTAGCAGGCCGGCTGGCATACAATGAACCTGTTCGCAAATGTGCATATGTAACCTGTTCCCAACAAGCCCGTGACCAAAGCCCGTAGAATGTTTACTTCAAAAATGTCGTACCGTCCTGCAATCGCGTAATCAAACAAAATATAATGACCACTTCATATCGTGAAATCGTTGGCTTCTAGCTGGAACATAAAATTAATTCTAACCATCTCGTCGTTAGAAAACCACCACCGTTTTCACCGTCTGTCACAAAGCTGGTCCAAGGACACTCGTCTAGGCCGTTGTGTCATACTTAAACCGCGCTCTGAATTTACTCAGAATATACAGTCGATCGCTTACCCCTGTTGAGCGAATTGTGGTGAACAGTCGGTAATAAAAATGGTCCTCTGTCTCATCAGTGAGACAGTTAAGTGGGCTGTAAACACTAGAAAGCGTAGTGGGCTTACCTTGACCGTGTAGCAGGTGCATAGACATGATTAAAAGGCTAATATAGTGTGTTTCGTCTATCATCAGATAGTTAACACGGTCAGTAACGTCGGAACAAGCACCATGATACCAACCACCGTCTGCCGGGTGACCTATATAGCAGAAGGATTACTCTGTATCTGCTCCTAGAAGCTTAATTTTATCGGCAAGCTTTGTCCCACTCAAAGCTGTGACCACGGTGCTACAGTGGCTCGGTTCTATCGCGAGCAATGCGATGCGATGTTCCGACCGTCCGGTGCTGCAGTGATTTAGCAAACCACACATTCCATGTACTGATGGACAGCGCCCAGGGCCTACCGGCACGGGTTAAAGGGATTTGAGAGACCCCAGCTGAAGGTTTTAATTCGACAGTCTGATACACATATAATAACTTGATAGTTCTTTTTGGCGGATCCTATTCAGAGCTTATGTCTGATACCTGACCCACTCAATAATGTTTAAGACGTTGACGTCTGATACAGAATACTTTTGCGTACAGTGTATTCGCTAGAGGATGCACCAAGCTTCTGAGGAGGACTGTAAGTCTTCTGACCATATTGAATAACATGCTGGACGTTACGAGTTAGCCTATGGAAAAACAGTGTTAATGAGGCTGCCTTTTAGAAACCCTTCTCTCTTGTTGGGAAAGCAACAGTGTCAGAAATATAAAAGTTGTTTAGCAGTATGCTCATAAAATGGTAACTGAACACTCTTCAAAGTCAGCATTGCGACATACAAATCTATAAGATTAAGAGTTTCTGTTGGTTGCATCCTTTTGGCCTATCTAGCAAGTCTGACTCGCAATTATCATCATCATCATCATCATCATCATCATCATCATCATCATCATGATAGAGCACAGCGAATAAGGTGAGTACTAATTTGTTTGGACGTCGCTTTAGTTCAACATCGTCCGCAAGCCTGACCCCTACACCAGTTCGCACGTCAGTTCACAGGCATTCGTGGCATGTCAGTTTCACTGTTGTTATCGTATTAATAACAGATCGACCTTTCATGATAAACAGAGTCACCGGTGTATCCGGTTTGGCCAACAGTCCGTAATACACTCGGTATGTTGACCAGGTGGCCTGTATTCCAAAACCATTATAATCAATGCAACGACATACGCCTTCCGGCTGTAATATTAATTTTAAACTCATGTTGACCAGGTGGCCTGTATTTCAAACCTAATATAATCAATTTACTGGCATGTGCCTTCCGTCTGTAGTCTTAATTTTAAACTCATGCTTGCAATAATAATTTTTATCTGACTTTTATCTTTAAGGCTGCATAAACTACATCCGAAGGCATTCCCCAATATGATATTTTCTATCTCATTTCACTCTGTGGTGGATATCGGCAGATGGTGCACTTGCCATCCAGAGATGTCCAGTTCCCTGAGAATGAGCACTCAGACAACTTTGGTCGCGATATCTTCGTCGGCTGAATAAACTTTTGTGACCCTACGAATCGAACTAAGCAATAACTTCTCGGTTTGCTCGAAAATTGTTACGAAATGTTACTGTTAAGATGGAAAGTTTTCTTTGAAGGATTCCCTGTTGAGCTGACTACAGTTGTCATCTGTATTGAATAAAAATGAGAGTAATTCGACGCAAGAGATTTTCCAAAGAAAATAAATAAATTTTGGAAATGCTGACTTTCTTGATGTGATAACTGAGCCTGGAACCGTTGGCATAAATCATCCGTCCGTGATACACTCTAGTAACTGTGATTCTTAGTTCCACTTTAACATCCAAAGAAGATCAAGTTTTGTTTTTGATGTTGTTAAGTTGGGGAAAGCAATTCCACAAAGTAATTCCGGCTTAGTATAACATCAGTCGTTTTTCTCAAGAAAAAGATGGTTTTTCTCTTCTGATTAAAACCAGAACTAGTGGCAACTGTAGTCTAGAATTCCAACTCAATATATCGTTTTCGATCGCCAAATGCCAGCAAGTTTCAGATATCAGCAATAATAAGGTCGGGGTATATCCAGCTGTGATGAAATCTATATGAAATGTGGAAGTCGTTTATTCAAAAAAGAGGGAAGTATTCCCAGCTAGACCCCCACGTCACGTGTGCGACAAATATTTGTGTTTTCAACAATCTTCTTCAGACACGCAAACCTGTAGGATTAGAGTGGTTCTGATTGACCAGTGAAACTAAATTTGCACGGACTCAATGAACTTCATGTAGAAGCACCAGTTAAGAATGCTCAAGCTGATTGGAGTCGGATCAGTAGTCGCCAAAATGCACAGCCCGATTGTCCCAAGTTGACTGCTGAGAACCTATTGGACAACTCAGAGTGCTTTGAAGACAATGGCGCGACGATCTGTATGGACCAGTTATACAATAAGTACCCTAGCTTTGTTTCCCTGTAGCCGGTTCTAGCCCAGGCTGTTGATCCTCGCTTCTTTGTGAAGGTCACTGGGGCGTACGACCTCCGTAATCGGTTGTATAACAGTCACATGAAAGTGGAAACACAAGCATTCGTTCATCGTGGACTGGTGGCTCGTCATCCAGGCTCACCTGTAACATATGTATTGGAAATGGCCGAAAATCAGACTATTAATTCCTTAAAACGTCTAGTACGTCTTGACCATATAATACTGTAGCGAGAAGGTGTCCAATAAGGCACAATCTTTGTTGTCCAAATCGCCAGTCACATGCAACGCGCTCTCTCTCTCTCGTTTATGAGTCATAATTCCAACCCGCAACACCCCCCGGTTTCCGTTCACACGTCGTGTGCACTTCTGACCGGTTTCCGTGTGCGATCGGCGCCTTCTATCGGGGGGTTTTCCACTTGCCATTCCTCGTCTGTTTGTCCGATCTCGTTGCACGATGGCTCGTCCGGCTGCTCGTGCTTTCCGCCATCCACCCAATGTTGGCCTTGACCGTATTCCAACATCGTGTCGAGATGTTCCTCTAAATGTTGGAAAAACCATGCCTCCGATCTGGCCGTCTGTCGTATTTCGCCTGCCTCGCCCGTTGGTCCGATCCAGTCGAGCGATGACTCATCCGGTCGCGCACGTTGTTCTTGATGCGATTGTGGCAGGCTTTTGAACGTACCTCCCCGCGTTGAGGTATTCGGTCGAGCGTTCGAAAACTCGCACCCACGACCTGACGATCCACCACAATATAATTTCAATGACCGAATAAAGCCGGTTGGATTTTAGCCTCGCTTTTGAAAAGTCTTCAAACGTCACAACAACAAGTGTTCGGCAGCATTGATGGTTGATAGGTCCAAATCACCATATTACGCAAATGTCAAGTGGTGATCCGAAATAGTGAAGCCTTTAACACTCAAAGTATGTCTAAATAGTTTTCATGGAACTTTTGAGTTTGCTACCGTTCGATGAGATAGTCAACTTTTTGTGTAATCGGGTAAAACAACTTGAGTGAACATAGGTTTAAAGAAATCCGACTTAAAAGACCTGTTCTTAGGGTGCACTGTTTTAGCCACTGTTCGTCGACGAGTCGCATCAACAGTCTGATGGGATAGTAACGGGATTCTCATCAGATGCACTGCTGATTGATATACTCACGTGTATAGATGAATCTGATTTCCAGCTGCTCATTCAGAATGTTCACCTTTACTGCCGATATGTTGACGACATATTTGTTACAACAATGACAACAAATTAGTTGACCACTCGCCTTCAGGATTTCAACGCAACACACGTTTAAATTTCTTCCTCTGCAAATTGGAAATCGAACAATACGTTTAAACTACTGGATGTACAAGTGATCAGTCATCATGTAGGGGTACTGAGTTGGCAAGTTGTTAGATCAATTAAGGACAAACACGCTCAGGTTCTTAGCTTCACACGTAGGACAGCAATGATCCGTTTGGATGATCCGGTGAATGAAAATAATCAAAACCAATGGAAGGAAATTGGCCACCAGGAACAATTTTTCATATCGAATGGGATTGTCTAAGCTTCGTACGTAGGAAAGCAACATTTGTATATGTTCAAGCTGACCATCACTCACATTTGATCGCAGCCTCCGCATTCAGATAGACTTTCCAGCCGGCCTCTTTTGAAAAGAAGCACTAGACTCGAGTTTCGCTCTCATTAGAGCTCGTCAGTAGTGCATATCTTTGCCACGGTCGGGATTTGAACTCCGGCCATTCCAATCATGAGGCAACCGTGTTCACTACTGCGCCATTGACCTCACATTAGGCACGACCGAATTATTAAATCTGAACGCTCAACCACTCTCGCTTGTGAGCAATGATCAGGTTGCCCAATCGTCTCGAGAGGAGATACACTTACTGTCCTGTTAACTCTAATCGATAACCCCGCGATTAGGACTTTCAAGACAGGTCGAAAGTCTACCTGAATGCGAAGGCTGCGATCGAATGTGAGTGATGGTCAACTTGAAGATAAACTAAAATCCCCCACTACTCATCAGTAATTTGTATATGTGCTTATCAAAGGGATGTTGCAGCGGATCATTTCAGCTGCCACATCTACCAATCACACAAACTTATCACCAACTATAATATTTTTGATTTATCCGAAATACTAACTACCAAGGCGTAGCCAAACCTTGTTCAACTATTCAATTCCGTGATACCAATGCATCCCAAAAAGTGCTGATCGCAAGACCACACGTCTGAAAAAAGCCTTTGCTAGAACCAACTACAAGAAATCACTCTGAAAGTTTTAATGCCTCCTACTGGCTTTGAATCCTTCATCCCGTCGTCTTCGTCATAAGCGTCAATGAGATAACGACGCACAGACATTCAGTTTGCGTCGCAGAATGTGTTAACCATGGCGTGGATTTGTTTTCGTAATGAGATTTGAGGATCGTTAGTCAAACCAAAACATTCGAAACATTCTTCGCTCTGACAGGTATCGTTCTTTGATAGGACGAAAGTATTGTACCACTCATTTCCTAACATTGAAAAGACACGGCCTCGCGAATTCTGCTCAGGTGGAAATAATGGAACTTTATCCAGTCAGTGTTTCTGCTCAACCTTAACCATGCGCATTTTTGTAACAAGACTTCACCTGTGAAATATACCGCCAGTAAATCGACATTTTCAGATGAAGTCACTTGTATGACTGATCATGACAGCCGTATTGTTTGCGCGAACACCAATAATGTTTTCCAGTAAGAACTACTTTCTTGAAAACCATTATCAGTCGCACTGAAACAGTGCGTACCTCAGTTTTGTGACCCGAAATCAATTTGCTACAAAACATCCTCTCCCCACCCCAGATTTCCCATTCATAGCAATACTTGAACAGAGCAAACAATTCCGTAAAATTGCTAGCATCGAGTTCATGACACTAGCGGATTTGAATGGTAACTCGCGTTTTGCAACCCACTGGGATATTGTTTTGACAATTTACCTGAAAAACTGGTAGTTTTCACTTCTGTTTCATGGCACAAATGATTCATAATTTCAGTACCCACAGCGACAGTAAACTATTCGCTACCAGTACATAATACCATACTTTGAAAGTTGGATCTGTAACATTCTTGGATGACAGTGAAGCTTTCAGTGCTACTGTTCTATGCTTTACCGTATCATTCAGACCCTCTTGTGTCGAAACCGGTACATCTGCTGAGAACGCTGGTTCGTACACTTTTGCTCCGGATAGATTATGTACAAATGAGTCATCAGTTTCTTTCCAATAATTCCGAACTAATCAAGCAAAATTTTCTCCACATTATGTTAATTCATGTAATTTCAGGCCTGAATTTATGAGGTTTCATTCTGCTTGCTGCTTTTCTCAAAACTGTTCACGTCTGTTTCCATGTTACGTGAGTGTTGACCTTTTGTAATCTTTATTGATTTGATGAGATCTATGCCCTCACATAATCTTTAAAATGCTAAGTTACAATGTTGCCTTCCGGTCTGGTTGCTGAGACGGCAATCAGGGGTTAAAACACAACAACGTTCGACAGTGAGCAAGTTTTGTGAGTACTCACGTTTGTTTTCGACAAACTGACAACACAGCTGGTACTGCAAGGGTTCGGATATCTTGCATTCAAGCACAAACAGGTACAGAAACGTGTGCGTGGACAACGCAAACAATGATAGTTTACACACGTTTTTTAATTTGTGCCGGTGGTCTCATGGCTGCTCAATCACTGGGCATCATTTGTTCGTCTAGATATATTGCACACTTATTGGTGGCAATTTAAGCTAATCGCTTACCCGACCAACCAACTGCATTCCACACTACACTTGCCCTTGGTCAAGGTCACACGCACATTGTCGCTCGATCAAAACCCATAAATGGGCCAACCTACCTGCGCGCATACGTCGTTACCGACGTGGTTTCCGGGTCAGCTTAACCAAACGTGTGACTTCGCGTACGCGACCTGTAAGTACCCATAACCCGATTGCTAGATGAACGGGCTAGAGATCGAGAACAAGGCAGATGCCGTAGCATACAGAAACTAAACCTAGTCATCCTATTGAGAAGAACAAACGGCCTTCACTCTCCTAGCCCATATAACCGGGATATTAAATGTTTATCTGTCATGAAACTGTTTTAGTGTGCTCAATGTCAACTGTTGACACTAATGAATGGGATGCAGAGGAAAACGATAGACACTAATCATTCCTGGTATTGAATAAGTAGAAGGTAAATGAAAAGCGAGGGAATATCAGCTGTTATTTCTGGCGATGAGTTAAGAAACAAGAGGTGCAAAAACTGATGCATTTATGACATGAGGACACAAAAACCGCACGCCAATAGCCTTACTGAACTTTCCTTTAGCTCAATTCTTACGTTCATGCTCCGTTCAACACACATTTTTCTCCAAACAACACAAGGACAAAAACACAAAAGTAAAGAATTTTCTGCCTCCTCTTGTAACCCAGGAACCAATACCTGCGTTACAGCACTGGCTTTTTGTTAAGCATCTTCAATTTACATCCTACAATCTAAATCTTCCGCTCATGAGGTGATGCAACTCAGACCCACGTCGAACGCCAATGTCGTACAGTTACAGAAACCTTACTAATACATTAATGAGATAAATTTCGACATTTACAAAGTTGTGTTACTAATAAGTAGTGTGGCAGATTTATGAATTTAGATGAGACCCAACTGTGAAAAATTCATAAATCTGCCACACTACTTATTAGTAACACAATTTCTATGCTCAGCAGTGGCGTTGGTGGATTCCAGCGTGAACCGTTTGAGAAATCCTGCCGGGGCAGTCGATCCCCTGAATCATTTGGTGGATTCCATATGAGACAGTGGGACGGGGGGGTAACAGAGTGCAAATGTGAAATTTCCGAGCTCCTGGTGTGGCTTCGTAGCTCAGCTGGTAGAGCGCTTGCCGCGTTGAGGCATGCTGTGTCTGTCGCTGGTTCGAATCCAGCCGAAGCCCTGACTTTTCACAGTTGGGTCTCACCTAAATTTACAAAGTTACTGTTAAGAACTTTTATTATCATGAGTTAATGATCACTTTATGAAGTTCTGATGAAACCTCTATAAGAAGGAATTACCGAAAACAATCGTTCGTCCCACCGATAGCTTTATTTGCATAAACCTTGGAAATCACAATGTAGGGAATAAGCACATTTTCGACTATTCATCATCAGGCTGTATAAGCTACATTTATTTCACGAATCATTGCTGAGTTAAACAAATAACGGGCATTTTGTAAGATATCCCCACTGAATTTAGTACAAATGAAGTCAAACGTTTTGGGTGCCGTGTTTAGCACGTTACTGATAAACAGATTGAGAATAACACAACGTTGTGAGCAAGTTGTAACACTCTAGGTTTCAACCACCCCGGGTGGCCTTCCTCAGAAGTGTTGTAGTCGAAATCGATTTCGATAAGAGAATCAGTCAACGTTGTCGTGCTATTACACCTGGTGAATTCTAAGCACTCTGTCATCAATTCGACGGGAATTTGAAGGTGTCTTAGTCAGTTCCTAGTCTGTAAACCTGCCAACACCATTTGTTGAAATGGCATCTTGACTACGGCTTGACAACGATTTATTTAATCTCACTAGTTGAGCAGTCCATCGTTGACTTCATTGATGATTTTGTTGCGAAATTATGATATAAATGTTACTAATTTGGTTTGCTGGTGAATAACTGAAAATGAGTTCGTTCGGCATACTGCGCCTTCTATGGCTGTTCCAGGAATTTTTGTACGATTTTGATATGTATAAATTTCATAAGCAGTTTAGGTACAAATATCCATAAAAGCCATCTGGACCAAGATTTGATAACATACTTCTGGATAGGAACCATATGTCAAGTCACTGAGTGGTAGGCGGACCACATTAGCCCATAACTAACATGAATTTTCAGTGATTTGATGATAAACTAAGCACATTATTTCCGTTGAAATACCATTCTAATCGTGTTACCATAAACGGAACAAGTTGGGGTGACATTTGTTACCACTCAAAAGTCTGTTGATATTAGTCGACAAATTTGATGAGCCCAAATGCAGGAGGCCACGTGAATGAGCCTCGGTAATCTGAGTTCTTTTGAGAAGACGTCCACCTATGGGTACTGCCTAACATTCAGGTGTAGATCCGTCGTTCGTGTAAATGCCGGATTAAGGAAGATCGTCTATGGAATGCTTTTGACATCCCAACTTTATGCATGGAATTTCAGCAGCAAATGGTTAATGACTCACAACTCAATAATTTCCAGTTGTACATTTTCCGACACAATATTCAACCCCGTCGTCAGTCGCTACTGGTGCGTTTCGCGTACTTTCAGGTCGACTGTCAGCTCACACGTCCTGCTTGATTACGTTTGAACGTCAATGTAACGTCAGGTTCATTCTACTGCACTGGTTTGTATTATCAGTCAGACGGTGCTGGCTAAATCTGAGAGGTGACAGATTCGAGAAGCAACGTCGACTAGCGTAGATGAAATTTTATTTTAGGACTGTGAGCTGGATTTATTCGGATTACTGGCAGGCAAACCTGAATGTTTATGGTCATACCGCTGCTTGGATTCGACCCGCGAGATGTAAGTTGCTAAAGCACGACCTAGACAGTTAAATATGAAGTTCAGCATGAGGCTGTTAGACCACTTAATGCAGGTCTCACAAATTTAGTCATTTAGCGGTGAGTACGCTAGTGAGATGCCGATGGCACAAGTTCCCCTGCTCGGTATGATTCTTTTTCCAGCATCATGCGGGCAACAGCTTTTTTGAATTATAGTCAGAAAAACCAGTGTAACACCAATTTCTCTAGATACAGCGTCAATGTACCAGCAATAAACATGAGAAAGTGTAGGATCTTATTGCTTACCAACTATTTCTATCAAACGGATAGACGTTTACGAAGTCCTTGGATGACATCCTAGAACAAGCACTCACGACAACTGTCGAAAGTTTATTCCAAAGAGTGACCACCTAGTGATGGGAAAAATTTCGTCTGACAAGTGTTTAAGATGGCATTTTAGAGAACTTTTTATGTGACTTAGCCGATTTGAACCCGTGAGGGAAAGGGTTTCTTGGATGGCCCTTCAGAAAGAAGGACTAAGGTAGGAATGAGGTCACCTTGTAGTCTTCGGTAATCCAAAGGATAAGGATCAAGGATTTCCAGCCCAGACTCGTACAAAAGGTTCTGAATATCTACTACACGTTTTTTCGCAGCTCGTTACTGCACACGCTGGTGGTGTTCGTAAGGCCAACGTAAACAACTGAATTAGCGTAATCAAGCAACTTTCGAAGGTAAACTTCGTACGGTTTGATAAACCTTCTTATCGATTCTAGGAAATGTTCGTTTCATTTTGCTAAGTACAGCGAATTCTTTTTCGGCTATTTTTTCGTGGTGGAATGAGGATGAAAAACTAGACGATAGCCATTTGCCTAGGTCTTTTTTAAGACTCATCTTAGAGATGTGCGCTTCTGTTTGTGCACACTTTTATCAGAATCGTCACCGAGAGATGGGAAGACGCCAGTTCATTAACCAGTGCCTAACTGCATCGAGGTCTGCTTGAAAAGTGTTGGGATCATGGAAGTTTCAGATTTTCAAACCATCCGTACAGAGAGGAGGATGACTGGAAATCCTCTCCGATAAACTATCCACATAAATTGAAAATAATGGTGGACGAAGGACAGATTCTTGTGGCACACCAGCTGAGATAAGTGCGAGGGAGGTGAGATCAGAAAGAGTCTATCACTATGAAACAAGGTGATCCGGCGATGAAAACGCCTTCGTTTTCTGTAGAACTCGACCGTGTTGTACCCGGTCAAAAAACTTAGCAAATTCTAAGAGAATGGCGTCCAGTATATGACCATAATCTCTGGTATACTATAGGCTGCCTACAAAAACATGTTATTTGCTCAGGACCTATTCGGTAGGATTCTGCATTGGGATACACAGATAACGCAATATTATCTTAAAGATGTTTCACTGTGGCCTGTTTGAGGAGGCGCTGTAAGATCACGCACGGAATACTCGTTAAGCTGATTGATCGACAGCTGACAGAAGTGTGTAATACTCAGGACTAGAGTTTTCGAATAGCACAAAACGTCGCACTCGAATTGAAATCTCCCACATAATAAGTAGAAGACTTCGTACTGGTTGCGAAAAACAGTTTTTATCCAACAGACTAGAAGCCGCATTTATAGGTGTACAACAATAGTAAGGAAATCATATGGTTTCATTGGCTGATCATTTGGGCTTCTGCCAAGTCATACTGTAGGCTGATTGGTGCAATCCAGAACAAAGAACTTGGGAAATAACAGGAGGTGTAAAATTGAGGCTTTTCGTTCAATCATGATATGGTATCTTAACGCGACCTCTGGCTGGATCCCTTGTTAAATCTTCTACTGAGTCGGGGTTTGGATGAGAAGTGATTCGAGTAAGTTTCCACCAAAGAGTGCTGATCACCCTATTCTTACTTGGGGATGACAGTAAAATCGTTTCATTCCTTAAGACAGATACCGGTAGAAACGGCTGACAAGAAAGTAATGAAATGGTTTAACAAGTGGAGAAGACAATTCCACCGGTATTCGTGAACCAATCTGGTTCGAACACGTTGTACTAAAATGGTCGGACTTAGAAAACAAATCCTGGACGTCGTGAACTCTGAAGAGTGAAGAAGAAGTAAGAGTGGCTTAATGGTCTTTGACTAGGTCAGCAATGACTTTAGTTTCATAGATGATTTCACCGTCCGATTGCCGCAAGGACAGGGCGTTCCAACTAAAATCATAAACCTGCCATACTACACATTAGTAATGAATTTCGTTTGTGATTAAAACATGCGCCCGAACGTTGCCATCTTGCAGACCCCCCGTGTTGTGTCCAGGCGTCAATCACAACCAAACTGTTCTATTGCATGAACTGATGCGTCTGGGTGCAAAAATATTGTCATGTCGACGTGATGTTTCACAGTTTGTTAAAGGAATACGTTTATTGTCTCGCGGTAGCACTCATTGACATTTGGTGAAGGCTGGTCGGAGAGAGAAGTATAGCTTGATTGGTGAGGCTGAATCTTGTCCTTAAGCCGAACATACCAAGTCCTAAGTAATTGGCTGTTTTTCTCGAAGTTCTGAGAAGATGTCACTCGTCTCAAATATATTTTGGTCTACAATCAGTCAACTGGCCCAAAATCAACCATTAAACGTCCTAATAGACAACTGATATACCTACCTGTTTAGTTAAGTTCACTCCTACAGTTCAAAGCAAACATAATGTCTTTTTACTCTAAGTGGGCTGTCGTGATCACAATATATTCGGTGTTAGCCGAATCAAAATTGGAGTTTTTCATTGTTTGTCATTCACCTCAACTGTATGATAACTTCCGTTAACCTAATAAAACCGTTCAGTGGAGTTACCCCTTGACTTTGGGTTTTTCCAGTTTTGTTGCCTAAATGCAACCGAACTGTTCTCATACCAGTCACTTGAGCTGACTCCACTTATATCGTTTGTGGGTTATTCACAATTAGCGGTACTGTTCGTCCAGTGGACCTAACGAAGCCTTCAGTAAGTGCAATCGTCCCTAACGTAATCAATCCGTTAGACCAGTAGTTCCCTCACTTCTTTAGATTAAGTTCCCAAAAGCAAAGTTATTGTTCACTCATCATGCAACATGTGAGCGTTAAACTCCGACCAGTGACAAAAAACGCATCGTTTGTTACCTTCTACCATTCCAAGTATCAACGCGTTAACATCAAATCAGATGTTACGTTGGGGAAATAGTTTCAGTTCCATAACACTGAGACACCTCTGTACACCCCGTCATGTACACCTTCTCGTTGTCGCCTCCCAATGACCTTAAGTCGTCCCCAAGGGATACACTATTGTCTGTTTTCAAGAGCTAATTGAGGGTTCCGCGTCTCTGTTGGCAATAGCCAAATTTTGTCAATCACTTGGTAAACTACACACGTTGCTGTTACTCATAATCAAGTTAACGTGTACCTAATTTGCTCCGTGGTCATTGGAACCGTGCCCAAATTTTGACCCACCCACTACACGTGGTCACTTGCATGACCTCCTTGCCGGTTTGGTCAGACTCACGCGACTCGCACACGCATAGAACGAAGGGAATCAGCTAATCGACAGTAGCAACTCCCTTCATGAACTCAAGTAGTACTTGTTGGCTCTCCATTTTCGTACGTGGTCTCAACAGGAATGATTCATTAATCAGCCGATGGGAAAACAACGAACCACACATTTCTAGGTTAGTTGGATAAGCCTACGCTGAAGACAAAAACGTTAATCAACATCGAAATTGAACTAACAAATCAAAATTTTAAAAACACACTAGAGTGTAACTCTTGAAAAAAACGCTGTGACAGGACAGTTTCGCTTGTTTCAAGGAGAAGTATTCTGCTAACCATTCATACAAAATGCTGCCCAGAAAATCACATGATCTGTTATGTGCAAAACATTGTACACTTGTATGGGATGATGCTTAACATAGGTCGACCAGTCCAAGAGATAGCGCATAAGTAAACATGGGTATACAAGGAACCGGGGGTTATCGCTAGGGGCCCTGGAAAGAATACTTATTTGTAGATCGCCATGGTCTGACTCACAAAAGCACAATGTAGATCCGAACTGAACTGGCGTTATATTGACGTTTTTCCTCCTCACACTGTACTCTCAAGCCCTTTTTCCTCATACCGCATTGTATTACACCATTTGCACTAGCTGGTTATTCTCCATGATGCTGTTGAATGGAACAAAAACATACGTGTATATATGCTGCTTCTGTTCTTTTATTTATTTGCATGCTTCTGTTCATAAGGCACCAATATTCCTTAAATCACACACTATGACACAACTCGGTCGATTGATTAAAAACTAAAGGTCAGTGGCTTATGAGGTAGCACTTCTAAAATCAATTTTAAACCCGGTTTTCCAATCACACTGATGCTAACCTATTCGTTATTCACTCTTACGCAACAAACTAACAAGATGTTTGCCACTGATATCAGTTTCGTTGTCATAAGCTTCTGTTTGTTGTCTAAGTAGATCAGACCAGCATTTCTCTTGCTACAGTATGCGTTCTGTCAAATTTAAGTCAACTTATTGCTTTATTCACTCAAGAAATGAAAATCCACTGTTGACATGTACACAGCTTTAAAACACTAGCACGCTGTTTTGTGAAACAGTTGTTTTTCGCCTCGTTTGGGATTGTTGTTCCTGTCACCGATCTAAACCTGGTTGAAGTTAACAGTTTTCACGGTTTGGCCTTTTCTAAACACCTAAAAAGAGAGAGTTTTGGGGTAGGTATTTGTAATATTCGGAATTAGGGTCTTCGAGTAACCGACGAAGTCGCACTAGAATTGAAACCTCCCACTTAGGTAATGAGAAGATGTCGTACTGGTTGCAGCAAACAGTTTTTTATTCACGAGACAATAAACCGAATTTATGGATGTACAACGACATTAAAGAAACCGCAGCCTGTCACTGGCTGAACGTGTTGGCACATACGAAGTCGCAAACAGTAAGTTAATTGACGGCATACAGAGCGAAGAAATTGGCGCAATAAAGAACGAAGAAATTTACGGATAACGGAAGACGTAACGTTGAGACTGTTCGTCCAATCCTAATGCGGTATGCTTAACGCGACATTTGGATTGGTCCCCTGTTAGATCTTCTATTGTGTAGGGGTTTGGATTGACGGTGAATCGAGCAGATTTTCACTACAGTATTTCAACTGTATCGTACCATGAGGTGGTAAAATTAGAACGATTTGATTTCTTGAACGACCATCAAAAATAATTGGGTGCAACTGGATGAGTGCGCTGCCCAGCATAGCCTTCGGGAATGGTGGCAGTGAAGTTCAGCAAGATGGTAACAAACGCAGTCAGCTGTATGATAGTTGATGACAACTTTTAACCAGTAAAAGTGGTTGGAAACTTTTGCGTCGAAATATGGACATAATCTGGCCTTCGAACGTCCAAAGTGTTGGTGTACTTTTAAGTTGAGATAAGCTATTTGGTGTCACATTTTGCCACCTTAGGCTTCCATTAATTCTGCCACGTTTTCAACATGTTCTAGTTCAGGTTGCGCGGAGGCCAACTGGCAATCTCATTCCAAGCCCACACATGTGTTCCTGGAATTTCACGTTTTACAAGCTCACGCTTGGAAATTCTACCTGACTGCAACCAGATAAGCTCACCAGCATTCAAATCCGGGCTCTTTAGTTGCCAGAATTAATAGATAGCGGAAAACAACGAACCGCTTTGACTGTGTTCGTGGAAACATTGTTGTGTTTGGGGACCGCCTAGTAAATCGGCAAGCGTTGATTAATCCTTGGCATTGCGGTGTACAGTATCCCACGTATTGGTCACTGTTTCTTTAGTGGAAGACTCAAATCATCTCCGCAAAAGCAATCAAAACCACGGACCTTGTAATTCCTGGACTGTAAGTTGGCTGGATTTCAAATGAGTACATTGTTTCACCAGATTTTCAGCAGAATAATTGGAGAAGGGGTTTTGCCATTAGGATTGTTTTCATCTGTGCAGATGTGAGTCTATCAGACAGATTCATCTTCAATATTATATCGACGAACGAATTTGGAATATTTTTGTGTCTACTGTTGAACTGATACAGCATCCTCGTGGATTACATACACACAATTCCGTATCATAAATGTTCCTTTGTTCTGTTCGATTTGAGACTGTTTTAACTGGACCTACAATCTATGAGCAAGTAAGTTGACTACAGCAGATATTAGAACAACAGTTAACGATGATGCGGATAACGGAAAGACGGATAGCGGCAGAGAGCAACGGACGAAGGAGTGCACACAATGAGCTCGGAACTTCCTAGTCAAATCAACCGCCGAAAGTTAACGTATGAGGACAAGAAGGAGGCTGGCCTTCGAACAGACCTTTACTATGTCGTTCGGTTGGAAGATAACGCGGTCACAAACTCGTTTATGTTCAAAGGTTTTGTGACCACTAAGAAAGCAAGGTCGAACAATGGACCAGTCAAAATTACAGACAATATGATGAAGTCGCAGTCGGAAACAAGCATGTAAGCGGTATGCGAAAAATAGGTCCTGAAGGTCAAAAACCTTCGTGATTGTCAGACAACTCCGCATCCTCGTCAACTGTAAAAAGTTACTTAAAGTAGTAGTGCTTTAGGCCTTTAGCAAGATAAGCGTTTTTCTGGGAGTTGGAGACTTCCCGAACAGAGACATTCTTGGGTGTGTATAAAGCACGGTCTTGTAAGCTAAGGCAAATCTTTTGTATTGAACTAAACACATCATCATTGGAATATCTTCGTTCGGTATCAAGAGAAGTCAGCTGGTTCTCCTTTCATCGAACACTACCTTTTCTCTGAAGTCGGTTGGTGATATGTAATATCGTTTAGTAATTTGGACTTCTGTTAGCCTGTTGTGGATTCTGACCCTCTCTGTAATCTGAAGCGGTGTTTCGCCAAGAATAGTGCGACGTGTCTGCAAAATGTATCTAGTGAAATTTCGCCTCCGCTTTACAAGAGCATACTACCCCCAACTGTATCCATAATGCAAAGCCAAACTCTTCGCCAATAGATCAGAGAATAAGAACCCATATAGAACAATGTTACAAACACACTGACCAGTTCGATCAGAGTTCGATATCATGATAGGAACAACCCGGCAACAAATTCACGTTATGGTACTGAAAGTGGGGTGCATCGTTTAAATTACAGGAGTGTTGGTAACGCATAATTACCGTGCATTTGCTTGGAGAAGTTCATTAGAGAAGTGCTACACAGCCTACAAGGCTGGCTGTCGGTTTCATGTTGATTATGTCCACGACACGAAACATTCACTGTCAGGCGTTAAACCCATTTCGGAATATACTTAGCTATTCGGAAGCATAATGAGTTTTTCGTTCTGATGATGGGGGTGCCCCAGCAACCGCATGTGAATCCACTTGGGTTGGCAATAACCTGTTACCCGAAGGTCCGAGGCGCGATACAACTGAAGGCATGTGAGGCTGCTTAATACACAAGTTAGTCACGTGATGAACATGTCGGAATCACCACATTTTAAAGGCACCTGCGGGAAGTCTTCCATTTTACTCACTTTGAGTGGTACCTGACTTGTGATTAGAGGTTCCGAATACCTGTATATAAACCATTCGGGGCTGTTGATCTCTTCGAAGTAGTTTAACGGAAGCGCGCACACAGAGTCTAGATTCACTAAAGTATACCGACCGCGTGGTCTATAAAACAGTGTTCTCACAAAGCGCAGTATATCGAACCGGAACAGAAAAAGTGAACTGTTGACCGGTCCACTTGTTTATTTAGTGTATTGATCTCGGTACTGTCATATTATTAGAAAGCTTTAAACGAAGAAGCACACTGAACTCATTTCACTCAGGTTCAAAATATTTTTTCATGAAAGAACACTCACTTCAATCAGACATGATGAAAATTCAACAGAGTCGAGTAACTTAGTCAGCAGCAAACCGCATCTGCACGTTGAGCACCATTGATCATGGAGAGTCCAACGGTAATTCCCAGTTGTCCACAAGAAGGTTCGCAATAACACCAAATGAGCAGTACACCTATTGCGGAAGAATACAAGTGTGAACGGGCTTTGCAGTAACTTTTATGCTAGGTACGCGTTCACCGAATAGGACCAAAAACAGTTAGGTAAAACCACGTGGTGGTCAAACAGCAACACGGTGAGGAACTATGAAGACTATGACTGTTCTATCGAGCGAAATGGGTAGGTGTAACCTGCCTGGTTGAGGTCTTCATAATCACTCGAATCGCTGGATAGAAACGCAAATCGAGATGACAGTGTTCCGAATTCCGTGGCTTGTCTGTATTCATATCGTTTTCAGTCCTTCCACTGAATCTTGTTATGTCAATTTTTATCCTTTTTGATAAATTGGTCTTCTAGATTGTATGGCTATAGTCATCGGAATGTGGTTGTATGCCCTATCAGAAACATTCACTTCAACACAGCGCAGTTACCATGATCCCTAGGCGTTACATCAGCGATAGTTGATTCGAAACCTGACCTGCCAACCACGCCTTTCTATTAAGATTCCTATGCGGAACCGCCAGTTTCACTTTTCGCAACCATGTGAAATCGGGAAGTATTCATCTACTAGTCTGTCGTGTAAGAGGGACGAACGTGAATCTCTCTGAAAACAACAAAGTGACATTGTTGCCGTATTTTCTTTAACTTACAACCCAGTAGATAGCAATTATAAAGTGACCGTTATTCCATGGATTGTTTGACAACCTTCAACCTTTCACCTTGCCAAATGAAGAACGCTAGCTCTGTTAGTACCGATTGTGACGGGGATTTCAATCGACTTGGTGTGTAAAGTGAAGAACTGCTGGTTCTAACCTCGCAGACACTACTGAAATACAGTAGGTTCATACAAGGAGGAAAATGGTTGTGACGTGTAAGCTTAAGGATGAATATCACTAGGATAAAAGTATAAAATAATCATTTGTAACCATTGGGATCACGCAGTGGTAGGTCTTGGTGGAAAACAAAATAAAATATCGCCAACTCCGTGCAGAAGCACAAAGCGAACAACGAATGGGTATCAAGCGACTGAAGCGTTCTCCAATATTTGGGCCAGTTCAGCTGAAACTTTTACACAACAGGAACTGGGGTATTCACAGATTGTCCTGAGGTTATTCATAGGCCAGTAAGGCAGACTGTGTTATGCAGTCATCATGAATAAAACTAAGTACACGTTGAAAATGATCATCCTAATTGCTGAATTACGACTGTTGTTCTCCACTAGCAGTGCCACGTTTCAAGTTTCCGATCGTCAGTTAACAAAACATTCTGCCTCTCAGTGTAATCACCAGTTCACCTGCAGTCACGGTAGTCAGCGTATTAGTAGGACGGGTGGGGTGCTACGATAACGGATAACGAAACACACTCATGAATGAGCCCTGAACGCAATGAAGCTGTAAACATTGTCAGCTTACCATTCAAGCAAGAACCCGGCGTCTTTGAATGCTAACCACATCTCGGGTACAGACCACTCTGTTGGTCCATTAACACTGTCCGTTGTGTTGTTGTGTCCGCAAAACTCGAGGCTGTTGACATTCACGGATGTCAGGCCAATCAGTTCGTATCAACCGTATGTCTGCTCTCTAAAGGTGCCCACGTAGTCTGTATCATTGCCGTGGAATTGACCCTGTTTCTATTGGTATGCAGCACGTTCAATTGCTGTTATTTTTGTCAGACACTTGGTAAACAATCAGTTGTTTTGTATAGCCCCCTTCTATTATGCAAATTCTGTGTAGTGTTCTGACGAGTGCTCCGGTTTCTGATGTGACAGCGGAGAATGCACCTTCACATTTCTACGCGACTGGTAAGCCCAAAAGTTTCGGACACTCAAACCAGCCCAAGTCCAGGAGATTCAGATTCGTGTGTTTGACAAGACAGACTGTACCACTTGCATGGAGATTACCGCACTCCATACCAAAGTAAACCTCACCTGTCAGTGTCAACTTTCTCCGAGATCCATTCTGAGATGAATGTTCTGTTTTCTTGTACACCGAATGGTTAATGTTCATCCACATTTGTAACGAAATCACCGTGAAATCAGAACCAGTGTCTATCTGTAGACGTGTCGGACTATCGTTAACTCTCCCTAACAAATAATTGCGACCTGCAGCGAAGCTGGGGTTAAAGGTGACCAAAACGGAATCCAACTCTGCATCCTGATTCTTCTTTTTTTCAGTGCTACCTCGACAAGTTTGGTTGACTGTCGACCACAGACGCATATTAGACACTTGAAATGATCCTTTGTCATTGTTCTCAACATGAAATGGTTACATTCTCCGGTCACTCTACTTACATACGTAACAAAATCATCGTGTTGGATTTTCACCGACCTGAGGCACTGATACCGGATGTTGAACAAGGACGACTGCTTCCCGAAAATATTCCTCAGTCCTCAGTGTTTCTTCACAAGTGAGATTAGGAGGTTTCTTTGGCAAAGTGATGTCAACATACCTTGAATGTTCTATGGAACTAAGTTTCCGAAGAAATAATCACACATTTCCTGCATCATCCATGTCAGCCAGCTCCACCCGAAGGACATCTTCGTGTCGACTGGACCAAGATTCGAAAGTCACTGCGACGTCAGCATCATAAAAAATTCACTGATGCTGTTCGAGATGTCGTCCACCTTTTGACGTTTGAATTTGCTGACACCATGTATAAATTGCACCAAAGTTTGTATTAGTTTCAAGTGAGCCGCATCGAATTGCTCCTGTTGCAGTTACAGAATTAGTTCTGTTTTTTCCACTGAAGTTGTCACTGTCCGCGTAGGTTAGGTATATAGCATCCGAAGTCACCAGTTATTGGACCGTCCCTTTCCTTACGCGCCCAATCTTTCGACCCATAGCCGAGAGGGAAGAGACGCGGTCACACTGTTGATGGAAAGAACGAATCAAATTAGGTTAAAGTGGTGAACTTACTAGTAGTTTTCTCTCAGGGTGGTTCATGTGACGATAACGAACCTAAGAAGACCTTTTATTATGGCTATTGTAATGGCACAAACGGCTTACCGCATTTCGAAACAGATAAGTAATTCCTAACTTGAACTTGTCGGGAAATTAACGCGCGCTGTCTCTTCTATTACAAGGATTTTCACTTGATTTCCGTGGAGCTCCTCAAAATTTTTCCAGCGTCTGAATTTTTTCATGTTCCCGCAGTTCGATTTAGCAGGACAGCACAAAATTTACTTTAACTGCGTCAGTCGTTACACTGTCTTTTCCCAAGATGTTCGTGTATTCTGCCAGTAAGTACTTTACTAACCTCTTCCTTCGTAGTTGAGCACCATGACCCTTAAGGACGAAATGGTTCCGTAAGTTTACTGTTTTCAAAATAATGTACTGTAATACAGCATGCTGCTTTACTGTTTGCGCTTTGGTGATTTTTCAGTGTGTAAGTCGTGTGTATCTCTTACTGGACTTTTGACCCATGCTGGTTCGTGTTGTCTGCTTTTACTGTCCTATCGCTGTAACCCCCACTTTAGAAGAAAACTGTCCCACGATATCTCTACGTTACACTAACTTGGTTTACCAGAATAACGGGTAACCGGAGCGAAATGTCAGGTTTGCCAGTTGCAGTGTTAAGTTCTCGAAAGATGATAAGGACAGTAAAGGAGATTTCTACTGTCTTTTATTCAGAGCGTATGCCTTAATTTCCGAATTAAAGGAACAAATATTTAGGATGAAACCTCTTAGTTATCTCAGACTTATGATGTTTTACTTCGTGTGTGACGGAATGTGGTTTAGAGCCAGTTTCCATGGCCATGTGGCTATGGAAATCCACTGACTACTAAGCCCATCAAGTCATACCGTGAAATGATTATGTTCACTAGTGATTATCTAGTTGACATTCACTTCAGCTGTGCGCAAAACCTTGTAAGAACCACTGTTGGCATTGAATGATGGGTTCACAAGCACTGTTTCAATGTGTCAGACGACTGGAAACTCATGCTCCGTCAATTATGCGATGGAGTGTTACCTGTCCACTTCCATCGAAATGTCACCAGAGTGTGACTATTATATGAATATCCCTGCACCGACTAGGTTTGTAATACTAACGGATTTATTAGTGCCTGTGGTTTTAGGTATTTTGTCTGTGTGCTCATGGCTTCCAGAGTGTCATGAACAAAGCCACAAGGGGGTAACCCACAGGTCGATACCTCCACCTAAATGGATGAAGGTTGCCTACTGCCACCCTTCTGGTTGGGTGCCCTGTGTAGTGCCCAGTACTCGTGTGGCTTCTCTCAGGATCCCGTCTGCAATCGTGTTTTCCTGCTTGTCTGTTACGCACTCATGGTTCTGTGCGTGTGCTGTATGAGGTCTGGCACGAACTAAGTGACACTTTCTTCAGGATGGGGAGGCAAAACTTCCGTGACCCTTACCTGACAGCATCATTCAGCTTGTGGAATGTCGAGATCATGGAAGCCCCTAATTTTAAGGTCATCTGCATACAACAAGGAGGCTACTTCTGGAAGGTCGATGATATAAATTAGAAATAGTAGCGGCCTAAAGACTGAGCCTTAAAGCAGACCTGGTGAAATGAGTGCGGAAAAGCGAGCGCACGGCCAGCTGTTCGGGGGTGAATCTCACCCTGAAAGTTGTACGCCTCTAGTGTGTGTAAGAGTAGATCATGGGACAATCGGTCAAACGTCTTGGCGAACTTGAAGAAAATAGTATCCGAAGTAAGGTCGTAGTAGTTGATCTCAGTCAGACTGTCCACAGTGAGAAACATGTTGGTTACGTATGACCGATTTGGCAGAAAACTCGTATCAGTCATTCTGTGCCCAGTAAAACTGCAAATGCTGACTTTAGTAGTCTTTCTTATACCTTTTTTCGAATGATTTCTTTGATCCGCGAACAGTCGTTTTGTTGCGACCCAACTTTGGCCATTTGTTTAAGTGATCTCAATTCTGTTTTATCTTGCCCGATGACTTATCAGCCCCTAGCCATTTATTCCGTGATGTGTGCACATTCTTTGTTCAGAAATTGACAAGCTTGTCATATTAGAGTTGTGAGTCTTAAGTTTATAGTTACACTGTCCAATTACTGAAGTAAGAAAGCCAATTTTATGAGTGTCCTCTCAATAACTGTTTCCAATATAAAGTTTCTTCCACAACGTTTGATACTGGAATAAAGCGTTATTGGTTTAGGAGATTACGCATCATCCGATGCTAAGTTGGGTAGTTAACGAACGGTTTATATTACCCGAACCATCTCAACAGGTGACATGGTTCTCATGCTCTTCAACACGGACGTTTACCGACGTTCTTCAGCCAAGGATTAGCGGCATGGTCAGATTGACACTGCGGAAATCGCGATCGAACCTGATGACTGTAGTTTTATCACAACAGATGTTGCTCGGAGCTGCCAGTTCACCACCGGGCTCTCGAGCGCCTTTCTGTCAGCCAGCACTAAGACTATTCCCCAGGAGCTAATTTGTCCCTGTGAATGAGAAACGGATGGACAGACAAATTCAAAATGATAATCCCCTCCGCATTAAATTTTGTTGTTTGAAGTTCAGCAACGGCTCACTTATTCACGGTGCTTCAACTTTCTAAGATCCTGTTTACTAAGAAAAAGCCCCCGTGAACCCAAGTGTTAAATAAGACTTGTATTTATTCAGAGTCCCCAGCCTTAAGCAGGAGTCCTGCTCTGGGGTGGCGATCGGGGTAGTAGCGGCCCGTTCAGCTTAATTACACTCAGATGGATGCTTCTAAGGAGACGTTCTAGGACCCCTTAGATGATTAGTTAGATTTGAGAATTAGATTGCTCCAGCTTAACAAAGGACGCCGAAGGCTGGTGGAATCCTAATTCATCCGGACGGCCATGACCAAATTTAATGCTGCGCCGTAATGGGTTTAGTAATACAGAATAAGAATAATTGACCTGGTTCAACCACATAGCTAGTTTCGATGCAGTAGTAATAGTACTTTGAACCTGAGCAATTCAGACATCTATCTATCAAACGCAGTTGTACGTTTTAATGATGCATTAAAGCGACAGTGGTGAGAATTTGGTCCAGCGGCAATCACCACATCTGCCACAGTTCGAACGAAAGTCGGGATTGTTACAAGTTTTTGCATTGTTCATTTCTGAAACGCTCATACAGTTTCAACTGTGGTGGTTCGGTCTCAGTGACATTTTCAACCAATTTAATTTGGACTGGAATACACTCAGAAGCATCGATATCAGTGATGTACACAGCGGAAGTAGAAACAGAGAAATTTCAAACGCGTTGGTCGTCATGACTGCGGTTAACATAACCATCATCCGCGACATATTCGAGTGCTCAGATTACTGAACACAATTCTCCAGATGGTCGGAGGTCGATGCCATGATGATATACAACTTCAGCTGATTGCAGACTAGGCATGTTGAGTTGGAGAACAAGGTTTTTGAATAGCTTAGCTGGACTGCTTCCAGCTGTTGAGTGGTCAGGATTTCGACATCGCATCAAGAAGTTGTCCACACCATTCTCCAGTCCTCTGAAATCAGACGGACCGATAGATTTGACCACATTTCTTAGGTTGCACGCAAAATTCTCAGAGGCACAGTTAGCCTGTGGATGTCTGGGTGTCCTGTGTAGATGTCGGCATCCCACTTTCTCAAGCAGTCTTCAAACTTCCTGACTGAAATTTCTTCACGATGCAATTATTGTAAATTCCGCAGCTACCGACGACGTGAACTAAACTTCCGGCCAACCTGAATATGATCGGAAAATAACAAAGGCATAATATTCAAGAGCGGTCCACTATAGTCAGTATTTATTCGTTGCAAGTTCTCCCAGGTCACGGCCCAGAGTGTCCACTTTGATCTTCGCGATTGTACTGTGTGTACCATTCAATCACAAACCTCCAGAAATATTGCCAAGATCAGCGTTAAGTTTCAGCTATCAATCGGTCAATGGGTGTATCTTTTCAATTCTCCAATGCAACAGAAGGTGATGTTGGAGGAAGTACAGTTCTACCATCGTGCCAAAACTATCCACTGAGAATAACTGAAAGCTTATCTTCAGATTTTTGACTCGAGGAGGTCTTCGCTGAAAGTCGCATTTCCATCCACTACATAACGAGGCCGAGATTGTGCGATGGTATTTTTGAGCATTACGAGTCAAAACACAATGAGAACGTGGTGAACATGTATGATATGTTTTGTATATTTTGTTGCACAAATGTTCTGCTATTTCAGTTTCCCACAAATCAGCAATATGTGTTCTGCGTTGTGCTCTACCACTTCCTGCAATTCCTGCATGTTCGGTCGTCATTCCGTTCAGTTCAACTTTAGTTATCACAGTGGAACTGAAGTTAGTTGAGTCCACAAACAGCCTGAGTCATCCAACTTCGTGAATTCGGCATATGGAGGTAAATAGTCAGCATGGAGGACGAAATTTGTACTACGATGCAGAATATTATATCGGTGGGCATCCGAAGCAACACACCTTCATAGAACCATTGCTACAAAAAGTTAGCAGGAGATATGTTAGGATTACAAATAAGCTAGGGGGCTACACAATCAGTGAAAGTAGTGAAACGAACACCAGACAAGCATTTTTGAATTCAGATGATCGTCGAGTAAACCACTGCGAATTCTTTCTGTTTGCGTGTATCCACATTCTGCTGAACTGGGATGTCTGGAAATGAAAATAACAGAATGTCCCCCTTGCTTTAGCACATCTCCAATATCCGTTGTTGTCATATCAGTAGTCAATGTTAATTGCAACTTCGAAGAAAACACACGCTTTATCAGAGAATCTAGGACCGAATGAGGATTAATGCTGAAGATAACCCGTTAAAGAACGAAACTCATCGAAATTTTTTATAGTAAGCGCCTTAGATGAAAGATAACAGGCAATGATGGTGAGGGCGATAAATAGTCTCAACATCCAGAAATACAAAACATGAAAATTCGAACAAGCCAAGACATGTATTCGGAAGAGTCGATGACAGAGTTTGTAGAGTAAAATCGTCCAGATGGAGCAGGAAATCGTTCATCATTATCAGATGTCGTTGGCTGGTACGTGGGTACATTATGTAGCTTGGTAGTAATGGTATTCGTAGCATTTTGGTAGGTAGGTGGGACTTTCAGGTCGAAGGGCAGAAAATTATAACGAAACAGTTCGAAAGGTGTATTGATGTTTCTCAGGGTGCTGGTTTAGTATTCGACACGCTAATTCGCTTTTTATCAGGTACAAAATTATCAGACACGAGAAACAAAAGGCGGCTGGGAGTAGAGACCACATCTTTATTGGGAAAAATGTACAGGTGGTCACTGATAGCGCTATATAGGGCACTGACGCGCGAATCAGTTAGAGAAGCTAGAGACCGGCCGTCGACAAGCGAGTAAATCGGAAGTGTGTGACACCTGTGTGGTTGGGGTTCACACCACAGTCACATGATATACAGACAAACAATCGGACGGAATACCTCATACGAACTTTCTCAGTAGCCCACACACAATATGCAACTATGAGTTTCGGAACTACTTTGCGCACCTTACCGCAGGTAGTCCAATGAAATCTCCAGGTCACTACACAGCTCCCCCTTAAAAGGGTGATGTGACAACAACCCTTCGATCCTGATGAGGACAACTGCGGTCAACTACCCTTGGCCTGATCTTGTTCAAGGCATACTAGCCGATATTCAGTCAGTCTGCAATTGTTATGACAATACCCAGACGCCGCAGGTGGAGGAGCACTAATGTCCACAGTTCCTTGCGAGCTCCCACTCGACTATCCTCCCTTAAAGGTGCCAAGACAACCTCGAAGAATGAATGTTCGAGACGGTGCGCCTATGGAACGTTCAAGAACGACATCCAATCCGGGATCAAGAATGATCGCGATTGATTATGTCATATTCGTCGTGCCTGCGTCGGGTAAAATATGCGACAGGAAGTGGAAGGAAACTGGCTGAGTATCGGCATCGGCACCCAACCAAATTACAGAAAAAATACGAACATTCTAAAAAAACTAATAACCTCAACAACCGTAACCATTTTTTCTTGTTTCGAAAGCGCTTTTTCGTTTTCTCTGCCGTGTTGAAACATACGACCCCACAATTCTACAAAACGTTTCGGCCAGTGTACTTCGCGACCGGAACGGGTAGTGATCGATGACGGGGTCGTATGTGTCAGGGGTTCCGGGACCGGATTACCCATGCTGTTAATGGGGGAGTCGGCAAGCATGGGCTGAGTGGTGGACGAGAAGGAGCTCCACTGAGATGGCGTGTCAGGGAAGTCATCGTAAGTTGGCTTCTGACGGTCGATAGACACGATTTGTCGTTTATGTAAGCAATCTATGATATACACCTGGTCCTTTCTTTGAAGCACATTGGAAGGCCCTTCGTGTGGACGTTCAAGAGGACATCGCTGCCCACCCACATGTACGAAGACGTGCATACATTGATAGAGGACGTGTGGAATGAATACCTCACAGGTTCGTTGTCGGTTTTCTGTCGAGAGAAAACGACCTATCTGGAGGACAGGTTGTCTGACGAAAGGCGCATCGTATCTGAAGTGGTCTATGGCGGTGGAGAAATAGTCCTCAAGCAAAAGCAATGGATGGTCGTAAAGAATTTGGACGCTGTAAACCCGGAGGTCGACTTTGAGAACGGTACTGATGCTGAGTAACCCCACTGACATGGCTTCTGTCCAACGGATGGAATCGATCACACTGAGTGATGCTTTCAGGTGTTGATGAAACCACTCAACCATTCCGTTTGCAGCTGGATGGTAAACCGTAGTGCGCAGCGGTGACATTCTACAGTAAACGGCGTTACCGTGAAGCAACCACTTCCAAACTGCAAACCTCGGTCATCCGTCACAGTGGCGGGACAACCCTGCGACGCAACACAAAGATCAATGAAGGTAGACGAGATTTTTTCGGAGGGAACACTGGGTATCGGAACAGCCTCGTGTAATCGGTTATTACGAGAAGATAAGATGGTGCTATCGTCGAAAACTCTACTAATCCAGTGGCGCAGCCGCGGAGGAAATCGGTCAAACGTTGCATAAGCTGAGCGCAGCGGTGAATTGACGGATGGCGGCGAGAGTTGTAGGACGGGAAAATCGCGGATTTCTCCTACCTTATTGGTTGAATACTGTGCTGATCGATATGGTGTCCTAGAAACTCTACTGCTGGTTGGTCGGAAATCCATTTTTCCGCACTAATCCTTATCCCATAAGTCGGTCATGTCTCGAAGAATAGTCGCAGATGAATCTCATGTTCTTCTTCAGAAGCGCCTGTACTTAACAGATCGTCGACGTAAGGGTGGGCAAGGTGTGGCGTCTTCAATGAAACGTTAAAGCATTTGTGCGGCGTTTTGCAAACCAAACAGCACAAGTCGAAATTCGAATGAACTGAATGTTGTGATAACGGCTGTCTTCACGACATCCTCCGCCGCATCCGCGATCTGGTGATAGATGCGCACTAAGACAGTTTTCGAGAATACGCAGGTACCATGAAGGCTAGCCGTGATACCGTAGATGCGCAGAACCGGGTACCTGTCGGGTATTATGGCACTGTTGAGTAAACGATAATCTGCACAAGGGCGCCACTCACCTGAGTCTCTAGGGAACATTTGAAGCGATGAGTCCCAGGGGCTACTTGACGGACGGATGATCCCAAGCTCCAGTATATTCTCAAACTCAGCGCAAGCTACTTTTGGCTTACGTTCTTGCTTTCGCGAACACCGGCGGCCTGTCGTGAATGGGTGGTGCCTCATGGAACCTACGACGGTAGGCAGAGATGATGACTGTCGAGAAACAGTCGGACACTTATCAACTGGAAAATTAAGGAGGTTTAGCTTCATTGGACTTTGATACCCAAGACATACTGATACTCTAATGGTCAAAATCCCGTTTGATCGACTAGACGGTGTCGTCTGGAATATACCAAAAGATTAAAGTGGTGATGATCAATGTCGATAATCTCTATTGGGACGTCGGCAACCGTGAAAACCCATCAGAAAAGCCTACAAAAACCTGAATAAAGTGTGCGAGGGCGCTAACCAAAGCACTCTGATAGTGCTTCCGTTGGACACGCGAAGATTAGAGGTGTTCGGTGTGTTCAAGTAGTGGGCTTCAGGTGAAATCGCGCTGACCTCAGCACTTGTACCGATAAGATAGCGAATCCACGACTTGTGATCTTTAAGAAAAAATAGACTACCAGGTGGACCAGCTACGCCGGTGACCATGAGGATTTTGCTTCCATATTTGCTGACTGGATCAAGGGTGCAAGGTTACCAACATCGTCGGGCTTCCTTGCCAAATTTCTGGTGATACCATCAGTGATCAGGTTTGGCGCTCGGTGGCGACCGACGAGAACTACACAACGCTGAGCGGCTACTGTGTCGTCGAGTGGGGGTAGTCGAGCGTGACATCGAACACTGCGTCGTTGAGGCCTGAAGCAGTTTAGTTAGGCTAGCAACTTGAGTATTCCAGGTAGCAATCGCTCCCTGACTATTCGAAGCGAGTTGGAAAACAGCGATGCCGTAGGTTTCCCCGACCCAGTGGGCGATATCAGCCAAGGTTGTGAAGGCTGCTGATGTGTTTGCGTTAAGAATGTTTTGCATATGTTTGGGCAAACGCTGGAGTTACATCTCTGTTGTACATGTTGGCCATTGCATGTGTTGAAGGAGCTGCGATGGTTTGCGGTCATCGAGCGTAGTCGCACTCCGAAGTCGAGAAATACGCTGGCGGTCGATTGATTGCGGCTAATTTGAGTTACTCATATGATTTTGTGAAGTCCAGTAACTCCAGAATATCGTCCGCCTCGTCAGTGGCAGTGTCGCGATCAAATTATGAGAACGAGTTAACTCCAAACTGATTTATCGTAGCGAAATGTGCATTCCAACTGAGCAAACCACGATCTAGGAATAGTCTTTTTGAAGGGTGCAAACTGTAAGGCTAGTGAACTGATCGAAGCGTCTCTCAAAGCGTTCCGTTCGGTCTGCGTTGTTGCGGAATGTAATGTAGACGAATTTAAGGATGAATCTATGTGAAATATATAAAAATAGTAACTCACAGTTATACAAAAGAGATACCCGTGGGAAACAGAACTACCCGGACGGGTTCAGCAATTTTTGTGTTTGACACGCTAATTCGCTTTTTATCAGGTACAAAATTATCAGACACGCGAAACAAAAGGCCGTTGGGAGTAGAGAACACATCTTCATTGGAAAAAATGTACAGGTGTTCGCTGATAGCGCTATAAACGGCACTGACGCGCGAACTAGTTAGAGAAGCTAGAGACCGGCCGTCGACAAGCGAGTAAACCGGAAATGTGTGTTGGTTGTTGTATCCGTTGTTTGTTGGCTTACGGTGTACAGTGAGTATGGTGGTGGCCTACTGACTCAAAACGGTCAGCACGGTCGCGGCGGCACACATTGCAGCGTCGAATTCTTTCGTCACGACCTGTGACACCGACAAGTCCCTTGCATACAACGCGCTTCCTTTTGCGGCCACAGCGGTTCAACGATTGAAACACGGGTTGAAGACATGGGCTGAGGGTTCTTGGATCCAGTCTGTTTTTCTTGCTCAGTGTCAGCCGGCGTCTGTTGATCTGAAAGGCAATCACTGAGAGCAGGGTGTAGCATCGCTTTCGGGGATTACAGTGAATACCAAGAACAAAGTAAGATTACTCGCATAATGAACGTTTGGATAAATGAGAATCAAAGCGCTGCTGACGACCTCAGATGGAAGGCTGTTCCAACAGTTAAGGACCCTGTGAAGAAATAACTGCTGCCTGAGAAAGGTCCGAAGACGAAGCTTGAAAAGCTCCCTATTATGTCCTCGCCGGCCGTTGTCATTCGCTACAGTGGAGAACCGTTCTACGAGTCTTTGAAGATCAAGCGGCTACATGTCAAGAATTCCTGGTCGAGACTCGTAAGTAACATTGCGCAGTTACACGACCACATTGGTAACCGCGCGCTGGACGAACTCAACAGGTAATATGTCTTTCTTCAGACCGGTTCGCATACTCGAAGAGCGGTCTTATATAAACCCTGTAAAGCGTTCGAAACGCTTTCTTGTCTATGCGGGGAAAGTGCGTTCAATCACCATCGGAGCAGCAAATCCCTTTTTTGACGCCATCTAATGGTGATACATGAAGGACAAGTCAGACCACAACCGGACTCCCAGATCTTTCTTCAGGTCGATTCTCATGACATCTACTATGAATCGTGAATGCATTGCCAGAATCTCCACCGAGTGACATGTGAGCACATGTATTGCCATTCAGTGGAAGACTGCAATCGTCCGACCAGCGTTTGGTTGCATCAAAATCAATCTGTAGTGCACTGGGATCGGTGATGTTCTAGATTTTTAGATGGTCTGCGTATAAGAGGGCGCTGCTGGGAATATTATACGGAAGTTCGTTGATGTAAATGAGAAATAACACAGTATCTAGCACTGACGCTTGGGGAACTCTCGCAGAAATGGGAGAAAGATACAAAAGGTCTTAAACTAGCGTAGATATTGCTCAGTGAAATTGCGGACGTGTGTGGGGATTTTACTCTTTCAGATCCCTTGATTCAACGTTATCTTTTCAACATCCAAAATCAGTGCCGAGACGAGAAAGAACTAGGATAACCTTCTGGTATCTCATTTTTCAACCTCCGAGATTTCGCTTATCTGATTTCTCCTGCCAACATAACAATCATTCGAGAATAAGGTCATTGCCCTTTCTACAAGCGTGACCTAACCAACGGAGGTGATTGGGCACTTACATGGCCTCCATTCCGCCCATGTCCGCCCACTGCAATACCCCAGTGTGTGGAGCCATATCCGACCGCCTAATACCCAGGATGCACCTTAGATATTACAGATGGAAACGACAGACAGCGCAACTCCCATTGATACGATGTCCAAGTTTCACTGCCACACGGCAGCATATACAACACCATTGAATGAAAGACACGGGGCTTAATGGCCATCTTCAGACTGTGGCCCTTCCAGGCACGTCTCTCAGGAGTTCCGAAGGCCACACTGGTCTCCAGAACGCTAGCTAGTCAGTCGATGTCCGCGGACAGATCTGTAGAGAAACTGCTACTCAAGCAGCAGAAATATGCACAGCGGTCAAAAACATTTTCCAATAATGCGACTTTCGAGCACAGGTGCAGGAACAGCACACCTGTCAGAAGAAAACTCTTAGAAACAAGCCTTACCTGTGTAGACATTCAAACAAAATTTGGACAACATGGCCAGTCGCTTTAGTTCACCTCCACTGTACACGAGCAGTGCACTGTCATTCAGTAGCAGAAGTATGCGTATTGTTGAGGTATGTAGCCGGGTTAGGGCATTAAGACGACGAGTACTCAACAGGCGCTCATCCTTTCAGCACCCGACATCAACACCATCTCCTGCCGAGTCCTAAGGAGCAGCTGTTAGTCTGGCAGTTAAAGATAAACCAAATAGCTTTGTAGCTGGAATACAACCTGTTTTATGCCAGTGGCGATATCAAAATCAGCGGAGGTTGATCCACACGAGAGTACCTTCGACCTCATGTCAACGTGTCACATTCTAATCAAGTCGGTGAACTTACGTGGATATCCACAATCACCTAGCATCATCCACAACGTCTCGCGGTCGACAGAATCAAAAGTCTTGGTGATGTCCGCGAAGAGGGCATGCAGAGACTGGTTTCTTTCTCGACAATTCTCCTGGAACTGTCCAGCAGCGAACACCAGCTTGATCGTACTCCGACTGTCTCGGAATCCACGCTGCTCCTCAGGAACATGTCTCCAAGACTTCCGTATTTATCAGGTCCTGGAGGATTCTGGCAAACACCTAGCCTGCGCAGCTCGGCAGACTGACGCTTCATTAGCTTTCGGAGCATTGCTTTCTACCCCTACCTTTGAACAAGGGTGTGATACGGGCGTCCTTCAATTCTTGCGGCATCACCTTGTGCTCTTGAATGGAGTGATCCGGTTGTGGCAGTGCACGCTTCAGCGCTGGTCCACCATTCTTCAGAATCTCACCTGTCAGTCTGTCCCCGCCTGCAGCCCCCTGTTGCGCAGGTGGTCGATAGCCTTCTGCAACTATACCAAATCCGGGGCGAGTGCAAGTGGGAAATTTGACGGCTTCGTGCGGCAGACTGTTCACTGTCACTCAGTCGGTGATAACAAGACGGCTTAGTAGGCCACCAAAGTGTTTGCGTCGGAATTCCACGGTGTCCATTGGCTGAGTACACAAATAGCCGTTGTCCACGTCAACCACTGTTTTGGTAGAATCGGCGGATGGCCCGAAAATCACTTCAATCAAATTGCACAAATCCTTATTGTCAGGGCTCGGTGTAGCTACTCCTCCACCATTTGTCCTTTATCCCGTGAACATGTTCAGCGATTTGACGGCAGATATTCAAAAATGTCGCTCGTTTGGCTGAACAATCTGGCTGTGTTGTGAAAGCGGCAAACGAAGCACTATTCTCCGGCACTAAGCTGGAAATAACCACGTTGTAGTCGTCGAACCAGTCCGGGGAGTTTATTACACTCCACGTCGATGGTTTCGGCGTGTAGCCACATGACTTCTGGGGTGACGGATGCAGAAGCGTCCTTCAAACCGGCAGCAGCGGTACACCGAAAGACAGCTCTCGTTTGAGAACCCTCCAATCGTCTGATATCCATTCTCCACCTTCGGCCTTCGCCAGCCAATGATTGGTGATATAGTTGCCGCTCAACATCAGCCGTGTGATGCGCACTTCACGAATATCGCGCTACAGCACAATCATTTGATAAAGTAAACGATGGCGACTGCTTCGTGGAGCAGTTCACGTCGTGATATCGATCGCTTCCAAGTGGAATCGGATGTTAGGTAGCCAGATGGCGAGTAACGCAGAGATGAGCACACGATCACAGGTGTAGTTGACTGATGCAGTGCCACAGTATCCGATGATTCCCGCCCAAGCTACTGCGTTGCGCCCAACTCAAACGTTGACACCACCCGTACCATACCGTCGGTCACTCATGGGTGACGACAGAATCGTGACGGACATCTGACCATAGAACTAGTCTTCTGCATCGTTAGTGCGACAGAAAGTCAGACCACAAACTCTAACAGATGAGGTACACTTACCTGAACCGTGTAGTTGACGCATGGGTAGGATTCGAGGGCCGATGTTGCGCAGTTTGCCCACCATCAGTGCACTGATAGGATCGGCGACCCCGAAGCCGACACCATGCTCTCCAGCACCATCTGCCGGGTGATCTATCCAGTTGAAGATGTGTCCCGTACCTGCTTCTCGGACCTGACCTCAATCCCTCAAGAGTAATCTCATTTAAAGCTACTACTTCGACGTCCTAGCGGTTCGGTTTCATGAAACCCCGTGAAGTTTGACGTTCTGGCCTATCCATTGTGTTACATCAATCCAACAACGTACGTACATTTCTTGTCCCAACAGAGACCATCTTGCATTCCCTGGTGCGTCTCAGGATGGCCTTCATTTTATTGACTTTTGCGTCAGTGTTACCTTTTCTAGGATTCGTACTAAAAGGGTCAATAGAGGAAGAGGTTTTGTTAGCAGTATACACTTGCCTACCCACCCTGCCGCACTCAACCGATAAAGTGATCCGGTTTATTCTGTACGACAGCCAGCGCGGCATGGTATGTGATACCGACAAGACGCGTGGACGTAGATAGGAGAGCGATCATGGTCCTCAGCCAAGGTTTTTGGACAAAAGCCTGTACTTCACAGCAGTTGGCGCGTGTTAACTGGTGCTATGGCCTACGGGCGCTTAAACAGACAGCGGAATAACGATCGATGATACGGCGAATAACATGACGATGGATAACAGTAATGAACGGCCAAGCCATAGTTTTCCTTCCAACTCAGCCACCCGAGGACACCACATGAACACAGGGAAAAGACTGGCCTTCAGACAGATCTTTTTGTAGTTCAGCTCGAGGACAACACGGTCACAAACCCGTTCATATCTACAGGTTTTGTGACCGACAACAGAGCAAGGTCAGAAAGAAAGGACCAGACAAAATCTAAGCAGTACTGTGTGGGAGTGTGGCCGGGCTGAAGATAAAAGTTGTCACGAAGGGTGAGGACGCTCGTGAGGATCAAAGAAGCACTTTATGATAACAGCAATGAGGGCCAATCACGAGTGTACTTCGTTGGTCTTGTCGCCACTCAATATTTTCAAGGAACTAGTGACTTTCGCGACAAAAGGTTGTACACACCTACACAAACGCAACATCGTTAAACGCCAATACCAAACAAATTGCAATGCCTTGGCAGAGCCTAGAGGTCCACCTGTCAATGAAATAAACATGTCCACACAACATCAGTACCACTGCAGAGACGAACCGTCCGCGCGCACGAAACCAGACCAGGCGAGAGCACTTATCACGTCGATAAAAATCGCAACACTAACATCATCCACAGCAAGCGCATCCGGTTTTTCTTTGGCTCCCTCTCTTTGGCCGACCTGACACGGTTTGACCTGCAGGGAACTATACCTCGGTCAGCATAGCCTCCCGGACCAAAGCAACACACAGGCTCGACGACCATGTCAGGGTAGTAGAGGAGGTCAGGACATACATATTTACATATTGAGTGAGCAACTATCCAGTAGCACCGAAAGAATCCTTTAGTTCCCACTCTTTGCTTACCCAAAAGAGGGCCCATATTCTAATAGTCTCTTAATCTCAAAGAGGGCAGATTAGGAGAGATGGAGTTTATTCACGTGCGAACACGGTTTCCGCTGAAATAAGGGCATGCTTGCGGCATCTATTGTGTCTTATGAGAGTGTTCCACTCAGGATACACCTTCGTGGAGTAAAACTTTCCTGACATAGAGACCGGCTCCACTGGTGAACTTACTCTGGTGAGTGTCCTATGGCTAGCGATATATGCTCTCAATTGTAAGGTGTCATTGGGGAACGAAACAAACTTTTGGGATGCGATGCATTAGGATGAAGTCCTTCCTTAGTCGTATGTGTATCAGTGTGATTACTTTAAGTAGATTTAGCCTCGTGACGTGGGGCTGGCTGCAAGAGCCCGCCTTGTTGCGCAACGCTGGGTAGATTCAAGCCTAAGGGTTCTCTTAGCGGGGTAAGGGGGCAAACACCTGGATGTCCTCCCCTTACAACAAGCGGACCTGTGGCCAACAGGTATTTGTGAGGAGGGAAGAGTTTACGGCCCCGAAGTCCCATGTGATTGGGTGTAGTCTGGTCCGGCGTCAGATCCTTTGTAATGGAGTGACGCAGATGATTCTCAAATCCGGCAGCTAGGATGCGCATCAGTGTGGTATAAATGAAATGGATTTCATGTGGTGCGTAGGACAACGAGGTGGCAGCAAGATTCGTTGCCCATCCGGTTGCAGAGCCGCGATGATCCCAAATGACAACCTGATCTCTATGTGAGGTTGTGGTTTGCCACATTTTAGAACCGTCGACAACATAACGCAAGAATAACACGGTGCGTGGTTCGAAAAAGGCCAGTTATTATTGCGTAATAGTGCATATCCCGCTTTTACCATACAATCATTCACATTGACGTACTATTTGTTGCATATCATCGTATTTACTTACTTCCAGAACTTTCAAACATAACCTATTGATAAAAGTGGAATATCATATGGTAATGCCCGCTAAGTCAGCCAAACTCCAGAAATTGCCTGTCGCCAAGCGATCAACCTTGCGCAAAAGAGGCATGATGACTGAAGAAAAGTGTAAAATCATCAGGTTGTTCACTCAATATCTGCTCCACCCCTGCTATTGCAAAGGAGACCAAGACCGCTGCTCAAACGGCAACCAGCAAACAAATAGCCGACTCCGAGTTGTTGGCCAACATCTGGCCAGCAGTCAGCCACACAGTAAGCGAATCGGAATGGAACAGAGTACCATGATTACCATGCTCATTTCTGTTAATAAACGCATTTTTAAAAAATTCCCAAGCATATTTCCAGGCTGAGACCACCTCATTCTCATGAGCTCTAGATCACTGTCATTTTGTGCGCGTTTGTTTTAACGGATGTCTCCCACAGACGCGCGTTTGCAGCTACATTTATTTCGTGCACGGTAAGTGTGGTTGTGATATGTCTTTTGCGGTCTGCTGTCGCTAACAGTTTTGTTGACAGCTTTGCGAGCGTGTTTGTATTGCATGTTTTCCGCTTGGGTAAAGTAGGCTTATTAGCGGTTATTCACTAATAAGTAAAACACGGAAACCGCGGGGATTGTTTTCTTTAGTTGTCACAAGTAAACTGAATGGAGTGAAAGGACGGCACAGCAGATGAACCACTACCAGGAGTACAAACGTGGAGGGGATAAGCTACGCGCGCTGGACGAAAAGTATGCATCGTGTCGGGTGAAAGAGGATAGCATAGGACCGACAACCTTAGTACAGCCTGCAGGTTAGACATTGCATATTTTCCCAATGTTGCATTGCAGAAGTATCTGACGGACCTACTGCAAGTGGTTTAGCTGTCGCACCTGGTGCTCTGAGCACCACATCAAGCACTGGATTAAGCGCTGTCGAAAATCACACTCTCAGTGGTAAGTTTACTCTTCCTACACTCTCTGCTGTTGCAGTCAGTCAGTCACGCGCAATACCTTGTAATTCCTGTGTGTCATCATAAACAACATACCGTACTGTATTCACCAAAAGCAGAACGGCGTCGTTCTCTGTGGGCCCTCCGTATGCGTGCGTGATTTCTGCTCCCATGTTTTCCCCTCAACGTACCCTCGCATTTATCTGGCCTCCAGCATGTCCACTATCTTGATGATAAAATTCCTCGTCCTCCACCATGTGCACATGTGTTCTAATCCCCGAATATGACGAGTTCGTCATTATTTCTCTCTTGCACACAATACAACAAACTGCTCGTCATTCCTAATTGGTAGTCACAGAGAACTTATGAGACGTCACTGGTGTAGAAATTCATATCGAAAACGGCGTATGATGATACACTGAAAGTGCAGATGTATCACATTGTTGAGTTTTTGAAGACAAAGGAAGTTACGATTATTAGTCAAGCTTGGCCACTGGGGGAAGCCATGGCTGTTTGGCCAACGAGGAAGCAGTAAGAAGCAGTAAAGTTTTACTTGCCCACACATTGCCACCTCTGAGTAAAGTTGAGTTACATGAAGTCCGCATTTCGAAGAGTGCCTGTAAGTTCTGTTATGCCGTTTCATTGTGGTCAAAGGAAACTATCATCAAGCACGGGTGTACGAGCGGAGGGCTGAACATGAATCGGAATATACTTACACGGATGCCACATACGCAGGTCTGCCAGCATACAAGAAAAGAAACAAGTAAGTGTCCTGTTTGCCTTCACCTGCTTTTCGGCGCAAACGCATCCTGCAGTCCTCTGACGGCGATGTTTCACAAAGCGCGCTTCCGACAGTGATAAATGTCAGCAAATTGTTCTCATAGTTCCACATGAAACAACTAAACGTAGTCAACAGGTAGGCCAAATTTCTGTACGACTTCATGTTTTCTCAGCACCATGTTGCATGTCGATATTGACCAACCGGAAAAGAGTTAGTATGGTATCATTTGAGATGGTAACCACTTTTTGTAAGAACATCCCGCCCGTTCTATTCCCGTCAACATCATGGAAGTCAGATGAGTACTCGAACGAAGACTCCCAGAGCTACGTCAAACGAAGAGAGCATCGCTTCGACAATGACGCATCTTAGGGAAACCTTGTTGTTTATGGACGCAGCATGATACGCACGGAAGCGACATTAAACAACACTTGGTCGTCTTTACTAGCAGCCCCCGAGACGTTTCCACGAGTGCCCCACCGAAGGGAGACTTGATTTGCCAAACCAACCGGAGCAAATTCCCGTTGACTGGCCATGGGAGGTTGGAAAATTTTCAACAGAAGCTTCACTCCACCATACACGTAGAACAGACGGTTAGATATCATCCTTCTTACACCACCTTTCAGACCCGCATATTATCAAACATCCATCGTGGTCAAACGGTGACCGGATGCATGCGCAAAGTGTGCGGTTCCGTGTTCGAAAACGGAGTTAATGGGTACCTCATTGTACATAGCCATAGTTTGTAAGCATCGTTACCACTTTCCACCATGTCTCTAGGTGCCGTCTATGGTGAACACAACTACCCCCTGGTGTTGGACAGCAATATACACCACTTCGTCAGACGGTGTCTTCAGGGGGCCAAAGATCGTAATGGTGGTCGTACGGCGCGCAGAGTGATGATGAAAGACGGTTTCACAGGTAATGTACCACGTCATCACGTAATGTCCTCTTATCAGCTCGCTCCCGCCGGTGGGTTTGCAAAAGAAACAGTAGGCCTGGATGAGTGAAAGTAAGAAAGTCTCAGTTATCATGTACACAATGTATTTATGTTTCCTAGGTTGTTGTACTCGCTTTCGTTGCGATGCAGCGGTGACTGACGTGCGTTCTCCGTTGGGCGCGGTTTGTGCGGAGACTAAGTAGGTTCTGTCCGCTAAAGCACAGAGTTTAGTGTGTGGTAGTCGTGGTGCGTTATATGCAGGGGTTTCATTCATTAGGCTGGTAAGCGTAAGCTAGGTTGGGAAGCGCGAAAACCGTCGTAGGTTTCGTCTCACGTGATGTTATGTGAAGAAAGGGGCGCTCGCAAAGTTAAACTTTTGCCGACTGCTGGTCTGGTCAGGCTGGAGTCAGTAAGACTCCAGTGTGTTGTGTAAACCAACTCCGGCACGACTCGTGACCAGACGATGGCGAACTCCGGACAGACTCATGTTTGTTTGCCGGACAGTCTCAACAGCAAGTCTTAGCACATCGCACGGAGGGAACAAGACCAAACCATGTACAGTTTCCATCACCAATGTATTCGTAGATCAGGCCAGAAAAATAAGGAAATTATAGGCTGGAATAACGAAAATTCACAGTAAAAGCGTGGAGCTTGCCGAAAGTTTGCATAAATCAAACCCGATATTAGGCATTATAAATGCCTCAATTAACATCCACCATCAGACTGCCCTTAGTCACAACGGCCTTGTAGCCTCTGGGACGCTTATTGATACTGTAGCTACGGAATTGCACAGGCGGTTACGCTGTGCAAGCAAGGTGGTGGTGTTTAACATACCTGATAGAATACCTCTGTTGTCCGTGAAAAGGGTCTCACTCAAAGCCAGTAAGATGGAAGAACAAGAGTGCTACTGCCTAAGACTTCGCGAGAAAGTACAGCAAAAGTTCTGTCCATTGTTGCTACAGTTCACAAGTGAACTTGTAGCGAACGAATTCGTGGGAAGACAAGAGCAAATCGGGTGTGGCACAAATTTCACGCCATAAAAGTGTTTGGTGACAAGACGCCACTACAGAGAAAAATATCACGAGGCAATATTTCCCGAAAAAAGAACACGGTCAACGATCTCACTGATCTGACTGCAGCTCTCGACTGCTCCACGAGTTCTCTGGACCCGCAAGTAGCAGCTGGAAACGCCGTCATGTCGTCGGTCCAGGCTCCGGTAACGCCAGGCGCGTTAAAGTTTCCGCAACGAAACTCACGGGTTTTGCTAAAAACACATTCCTCAGTCCTCAACGTCCCCCTCTGTCAACCGAGGCGATGACTAGAAAATAGTCCCAGACCTAAGGCATCCATATTTACTCAGAGCACTGGACGTAGCAGCCTCAATGCCCCTGATAATGATGCGGCTGCGCGGACAGGGCGATCCACTTCTTACCAGAGGAGTTTCTTTTCGTTGTCTGGAGTAATTGGTAATACCAACGGCAAATTCAAAACACCTGAACAATGCTGTGAATAAACAGTAAGATCTGCGGGGTGTTTACCGGAGAATAGTATTTCGGATTTGCAATATAAGGGTAAACCAAAAGCACTTTACATGCATCATGATCCTGGTTCTAAGAACCACATTCTGAGGAAGAACGCTTCGCAGGGGAAACTGCACAATCTGTCCTCCACTGCTTCTGATTCAACCTACTACTATACTAGGGGGTCACGGCTACCATCCATTATCCGATAGTTCCGAAGTACCCCATCCTCTTAGCCAAAATATGAGTGCTGCTGGGAAACAAGTTCCCAATACATATACCCCAGCAAATACGTCGTCATCTTATTATGTTAACAACGCAAATGTCCACCAAACCGGTCCTTTTTATTGCGCCTCTCGATATTTCATCAACCGCCACCTGGATCCCTCCACAAGCTCCACTTTTCCATCCCACTATAATGGCAATCTTCCAGCACTTTCTATCTTGGAGCCAAACCTTTATGACATCCACTCGAATATGAGTAGGAATTCAGTACATTCCTTAGATCATGCCTTTCCATTTGGTAGTTCGCAATCCATTGAACCATCTGTCATAAAGTTCTTTAGCAGTTCATCTGCTGTGTCTGAGAAAAGGAATCCCGTAAGTTTATTACTCATGAACGCAAGATCATTGGTTATTAAGATGTACATTTTCTAATTCTTTGTCCTTCTTTCCAATCTCCATATCATTCTCGTAACTGGGACGTGGTGCCCTCCCGACACCCCAGACGGTCAGATGAACATTGCAGGATATCACGTTTCGTAAGAATCGTCTCACAGGAGTTGGATGCATTATTTACCTAAAAGCGTAATTTTCCTCAATAACAATTGATTTGTTTATTCTTCATATAATCGAGGACTCGTTGGGGGTAATGGTCTCTATTGTTTCTCGCGAGCCACTCAGAGGATGCATCTACAGACCGCTTAATGTTGACAGCAATGATTTGACTGGCCTTGTGGAGATAATGAATTATGTGTCCAACATGCCTTGCGAACACAAAATAATAGGCGGTGACTTTAACATGCCTAATATCTCCTGGAACTCATTCCCTGCTCCAGCAAAGCAGGCCGAATTCCTTTTATGCATCGAAATGTGTTGTTAGAACCAACATGCTCTAACGCCCACCAAAAAGGGGCATGTGTTGGATCTCATAGTTGCCATAAGTATTTCGTCTGTGGAGATATCTATTCTACAACAACTCTCAGGAAGCGACCACGACGTCGTCGAATGTCTGGTTGATTTCAATATGGCCACCAAACCGACAATTGTATTCTACCGTCCGATCAGTTTCATTGATTTGAATGCCTTCTTCTCCCTGCTAAGATCCTCAAAACGGAACACCTCCTTTCACACATCAGACCCAAGCAGAGCGGCCGCATTTGTCGAACATCTAAAGTTTTGTATCGACTTCTTGGCCCCCGTCAAGTCAAAACGCGTCGGCTCGTGTGTGCAAGATAAAATCCTTACTGCAAAAGAGACTGACAGACTCAAAATGCTCAAGTCCAGGTGATACAAATAAGCAAAATGTTTGAACACAGAACGTCAGACGCAACTCCGTCACATAAAGGAGGAGATCAGAGATGCAGGAAATTAGTGCAACTGATGGGACGGAGAAATTCCATGAGGGACCACGCTATAAGAATTATTTCTCTCAAAAGCAAAGCGGTTGTCGTTGACCCCGTTGCGATGCGCAAAATCTTCAGCTCACCGTTCGCTGCCTCGTTCAGCGCAGAAAGCACCCTATTACCTGTTAATATGCCGTCGAAAACAGATAAAGTTTCGAGTAATTTTCTAATTGATGTTCGAAGTATTCGACCACGGTTAGCTGACATTAAGTCCTCAATTCATCCTGGACCGGATGATATCCCACCAATGGTCTTCCAGCAATCAGGTAAGGATATATCCATCCTCTTACTCAATTTTTTCAACCTATCACCTTTATCCAGCACCTTCCCTCCTCACCGGAGAACCTCAATCACTGTACATCATCACAAGAGTGGTGCAAGGTAGGACGTTTGCAAATATCGTCCCATCAACCACACGTCAGTCTGTTCGAGAATGTTCGAATGGATAATAAAAACGCACATAGTCGAGTTCTTAAGTACACAAAACCTTATAAACCCTTCAGAACATGGTTTCCTCAGTAAGCGTTCTTGTATGAACTGTCAGCTGGAATTCTTAAACCATATATCTACATTCGTTGACGCGGGAAATGCGGTAATTATCACACTCTTAAACATGTTGAAGGCTTTAGATTGCATGCTTCATAAGCGCCTCTTGATCAAAATAACATCTTTTGGCATACAAGATCCCTTGTATAGCTGGCTGTTGTCATACCTTGAAGGTCGCACTCAAACAGTTGAAATAGGAGAGTGTAACATGCAGACCAGCCGTTTTCGCTCAGACTGTCCGTGGACCGAATTCGAGGCAATACGGAGGCACCAGGGAACAGCGTTCTTCCGAAGTAGGGGGTCCAACAAAAGTTCTGTAAAGGGAACAACATGAACAAGCGTGAGCCAAAGGCCCGATAAGCCGTGCATACGACTTACACAAAGGCAAATCAAAACGGCACCGACAACACAACAGCACGCTCCGTTACACAACTCAAAATCAATTCGTGCGGGCTCGCTGGTTTCGGTTGCGCGTTACAATAGCACTGCTCAACACCAAAACCAATGACTAATGGGGTGGTCCAAGGAAGCGTTCTGGGTCCGTTGCTCTGCTTAGCGTATCTAAATGATTTATGCGACGTTAGTACACATGGCAAGCCCTTTCCGTTTGCTGACGATATCACAATTGTTTACATATTCCGCCAGCACAGTAATATTAATTTCTATCTACAAAATATACAACAGGACCTAGCGTCATTGCAGTTGTGGTGCAGAACATAGCTGGTGTCTTTCACAGAGAGCAAATCGAACATCATCACTCATGATTGTAAATTACCTCATGGTTCCATCTCACTAGATGGTTTTAATATCGATGCAGCCACTTCGGTCAGAGAACTAGGAATAAGGTACTAAAACTACTTCAATTTCTGTGGAAAGTATGCTTCTACGCAGCAAAAACCAAAAGAACCATAGGCGGTATCAGAAAGACGTTCAGTACACCAGCTGCGAAACTGACGCCTCACAACGTGTTTTTTCGGCCTCAACTCGAGTATCGCACTTTCATTTACTACCATTCACGCGAGTCTGCTAGGCTTGTGTCAGAAAACCTTCAACTAGCGTTTATCAAAAGCTCATTAGGAAATACTTCTTCGCTCACCTACAGACAACGCTGTGAAAAACCTGGTATTGATCCACTTTGGTTGCGTAGACTAAATTTGAACCTCACTCTGCTGTATAAACCCATACATTCGGATGCGATTACCACAGCGTTCACTGTCCATTTGCGGCACAGCCCTCCATATAGTCTAAGAAATAATGGTTCCGCCTTGCCAACCCTGATATCCCGGGCAATACACGTGCAAACTTCTCCCTTGTAAAACATTCTTACATCTGGAATAAACTTTCAAATGAAGTCAGAGCCAGTTGAAATATTCAGCGTTTTAGAAAGGGCTTGAACAGATATATTACATTAACGAACACAGAGTCTATCCTCACACTCTCTCTGTATCTCCTGATATCCTTTTTGAGTGTGGTCCGATAAACATTCAGCCGTGAGATGCACATTATGTAGGAAACCACTCCGCTGTATTCTCGCCAAAGCCGACCAATATGAACATTTTCCTGACGCCAAATGTATCCCCTAATGACGAAACACTCCAGAGATATGTTTGAACGTTCTCCCCGGAGTGACCTTGAACTCTTTTGAAAATTTCACTTTCCCACAACCTTTTAACAATTAAATTGGTGAAATATCCATTTTTTGGGACTAAATCGGTGGAATGAGTGAACTACCTTCTTCTCTGTTGCGTGCGTCAAAGTTTCATCAACTACAGTCATTTGATTTTCGACCCCTTATTTCGACAGCAGGTTTCACGTTTGCGCCACCGTTTAAGTATTGATTTTGTATCGTTCGTAAATATCTGCAGTGTTTGCGCATAACTCAGCGTGGTTCTCACATATGCGTCGAGAAATATGTATCATTTATACAAGCCACTAGGACCTATTGGCGCCAACTTTACTTGTACCCGAAAGACAATAACGCCAGTAAAAATACATATAATACACAAGTGGCAGTATACCATGTATAGGCAAATAAAAAATTAAACAGCGAAGTTTGTGTACTTCTCGGAATCTTGATAACTCCATGGAGTTGAATGTGGTGGATCACTGATTGAACGTGTCGGAGCTTGCGGGGTGTGATGGAGAGATCGGTTGATGTGAAAGTAACGTCTGGCTTGTACTTCATTCACTGTGAGTGACAGTACAAGACTCGGAGACAAGTCTCTCGATGAGGCCGTGTACAGTTCATCTCGTGCCATCGAGTCCGCACAAGTTGTTTCGTGTCATTGCTGGTTCGGACCCCTTAAAACGTGAACAAGTGTAACAGGGCTTGACGGTTCTCTGATTTGTCAGGGTTCGCGACCAATCGCAGTCTCGAACCATGAGCAGGATAGTGTGTGTATGAGGATTGGTGATTGATGGAGAGGAAGGTACAGACATCCGTTGTGTCGGACAGGCTGGATATGCCAGCGGTGTCGAGTGTACACTGCCTATCGAAAACACGTTACAGTTCGGAATGTACGGTAAAAATGATAAAATGTTGGATCGCGTTGAGGTATCAAATATGACTTGTCGACGTAGATTTTAGAACAAATGTAGACAATAGTGTTTCAAGATGTGTCAGTTGTGAGTGTCTGATCAAAATAACACCTACAAACCTGACAGTGCGAGTAGGATTTTCTCTCTGAACTGCTGGGCTAAATTCTGTACAACGGGTAACCCAAAATTTGGCTCAAATTCTCTCGCTGCCATCGCATACCTATATTTTTGCTCTACTGGTGCTCTTCTCGCCAAAATATGCATGCGATTGCTGCCACTTGGTGTCGTACGACACTAATGAATTGCCTCCTGGGCTATTTGAATTTTGTACTATCTATTTTTTCTGCTCTGTGCTATCTGTTCACTGAATTACTGAAAACTAACTGTCTTATATGGCTCGTTCCCGTTAACGATCACTCACGTCAGTTATAGCACTGCTGGAACCCAGCAGACACTAGTCGAGGCAGTGCTCACTTGAGGCTGCTACGACTGGAAGATGTACGTACAAAACGGTGTACGGTGTACAAGTGCCAGAAACAGTATCACTTCAAATCCACTGGCCTCAACGAACACCGGTGTGATCAGCTAGCATTTTCATCTCAGTCTTACCTGCATGGGTTACAGATTTGACAACAGCTGAGGCGCCGCCTTGCTGCTAACTGGCCACGCACTCACCATGAAAAGAAAGACGACGCAAAAAACCCGCGGCTGAAAATGCTCGGCTATTCTCTATTCTGTATCTCCTATTTCTTCCATGAGAGTAGGATGGAAGGGTACCAACAAACTATGTCTGAAGGGAAATTAGAATCACGGTCTTCAACTGGGTACGTTGCAACTGACCTCCCAGATGTTGCAATCGCCAAGAAGGTAATTGCCCTGTCAACTGCATACATTGAGGAGGCGGCATTAAAAACGAGGGAGATGGCTTTCAGAGTAGGGATATTTGCGTTGTGAGGTCGCTTCCTCACAACACCTTTAATCGGGCTGGCCAAATCAGTCGTAGCACCTTTATTCTTCCCGGGTATCACAAATCTTGCATTCATGAGCAGACTGCGCGCTAAGACAACCAAAAAGCTACTTGACCTTTTGATAACCTCACCAGCCATGATTAGCCTTGATACATTCGTGGGGAAAACAGTGGCTTCGGGACCGCCGGCGCCAAAATGCGTGTCTTTCGATCGCTTCCAGCAGAAGAGTGTGAGACGCAAAGAATAAGCTAATACAAAGTCACAAGGCATGGTAGACCGGAAGCCACGACTAGAGACTCAAGTCAAGTTCTCTGCTCCGGAAATGTGTATTCAGGGGGCTATGCTTGTAGTAGAAAACAGAGATGCTGTTTCTGTAGTTGTCAGTCCAAAGACCGACGCCCCAGGCATATGCACGAGTGCTGAGGGCACTAAAGCCGCACAAATACCGTTTTTCGATTTGCCCGCCCCTAAACCCACCAAACAGCTTAGCAGAAAATTCCCTGTACGAGGAATCCGGAACGAAAGGGCTTGCCGGTGTCGTCTCCTGCGGTTAAATTACTGGGTAGTTTTGTCAGTGGCCTTATAACACGAGAAAGCTTGACTTCTTTGAAAACCTGCATTCGGCGGGCGAAATGGTTAATTCTTCCAAGTGAAAACTACCAATGCCCTCCCACGCAGCGCAGTCTAACACAGGTACAGATGTCCCAAGTTGCCACACCGAAAATGTCGGTTAGGCTTTTTGTGGAATGGCTGAGATACACGCAGGTTGTGATGTTGAGACCGCAGCCTCAAAGGAGGACAGAACAGATCAAGTCCAGAACCATCACCCTCCCTAATTTTAGGACTTTTTCCGAAGCTCTTCCTCAAGTTATCGCTTCTCATTTTTTCGCGGAATCCAAAGTGAAAGTGGGTTTGAAGTGCTTGTATACAAACTCCCTGAATGTGCTCAATAAATGATCGGGAATCAGACACTTAGCTCATGACACGCAGACTCTCATGTTTGCCTGGACAGAGATCCCGCTTATAGGTGACCTCAGTGACAGTGAACTGAGTGTCTTCGGGTATTAAGTTTACCGAGCTGACTCCGCCCGGGGGAGAATGGGGGTTCTGCGATTTTCCTTCAGCACTACCTCTCGACACCTGCGGTTACCGGTGGCTTACGGTCCTCTGATGAATGTGACGTTCTGTGGCTTCGACTAACGTTGCGTGACCAGAGTGAAGGTTATTCAATGGATACTACTTTACAGTCCATAGCGGTGCGTCGCAGAATTGGCATCTTATCCTGCTGTTGCAGAGCTTCCGGCAACCACTCGTTACCTCTGCGTTTTCTGTGCTATATGGCGAAAACCTTATTGAATCGTTCGCTAACGACTCAAGTCCACACCGAGTTACGCGTAATCTGTTGATCCAGTAAATGCCTCCCAATATTCAACGACAGAACTAATCTATCATCGAAACGGTTAACGAGAAGGCGCTCGCAATAACTGAATTTAATACGGTACCAATTGACTCAATGTACAAGAAAATTGTGTCTCACCTCGAATGTGAAAATCCTCAGAAATCAAAGAAAGTGCCTGCACAACAAGTTGACAACCAGGTACCGATCAACAATGGTGGACGATAAAACCGGTTGAGCTCACTCAAACAAATGGTCATTGGTTTGGTCAGAGCGAACCGACTGTTCGTGCATCGAGAAATGACGGGAATCGTAAGTTACTCAAGAAATAATATGGAAGAAAAATGTCTAATTTCGGTATTTGGAAGTTTACATGGCTCGGAGTAAATAGGGGTAAGGGAAACGGTGGAAGCAGGTTGTGTAAGAACAAGGAGGAATAATGTATCTCATTTGGGGAAGAGAGTAAAGCGTAGGGCCACCTTTCAACATCAATCAAGCCTCAGCAATATCAAAATAACGCAACAAACCTTGACAAAATCAACACCGGGCCCCGAAAACCGGCTGGTTTTCCAAACTCAAGGTAGCTCTATGAACAGCGGCAACGACCGGTTCGACGGGAGGGTCCACACATACTGCTTTACCCATGGTGACTTAGTGTTACTCTGTAGACGCTTCTAAAAAACAAAGTGATCTGATGTCCCGTCTTAAAGTGCCATCTGAAGTTCTTACTGACACCTGGCGTACATGTCCGTCGTCACCAGGGAATACCTCGGTGATTATGCCGTAGGGCCAAACACCTCTGGAGGCTCTTTCGTGAAGGAGAACTACATCGCCTACTTGAAGATCACGCGAAGCTTTCAACCACTTAGGTGTAACCTGCAGCTGGGGTAAGTATTCACGCCGCCATCGTTTCCAAAACACACTAGATAAGTGCTGTGCTTGTCTCCAGCCCCGTGTGTAACGTTCGCACAATGTAACCTCATCTGTACTTAAGCCTATATTCGAGCGCAACAACAGCAAATCACTAGGACGAAGTACCTGAGGACTATCTGGATCATCATAAACAGGCACGAGTGGCCTATCGTTCACGATTCGTTCAACTTCCACCATGTAGGTTGTAAGTGACTCTTCACTCATTACCTGCTGTTGTGTTACCGACGACAGAACTCGTCTCACTGTTCGGATCATTCGCTCCCAGGCTCCGCCCCGATGACTTGCACCCGGAGGATTAAAATACCAATCAATTCCTTGATTCGATAGCCTATCTGTCAACACACACTGGTCCAGTTGTCGCAGCCTTCGTTTTAGCTCCAAGTCTGCTCCAACAAAGTTGGAACCGTTGTCACTGTAAATGGCGTCCGGCTTGCCCCGCCTTCCCAAAAATCGCATCAGAGCCATGAGAAAAGAGTCCGTAGACATGGAATGGGCCACTTCGATATGAATGGCACGAGTCTGCAAACAGGTAAATATGCAGCCATAACGTTTGAGCTCGCTCCTTCCTATACGCACCTTGAATGGGCCGAAATAATCCACCCCACAGTATCTGAATGGGTAACCGTCGGTCGACGCTCTCATCGACGGAATTGGCGCCATCGTTTGAGTGCAGTGCTTGGCATAAACCCTTTTACAGTGACAGCAATTCCCTATCACCCTTTTAACGGCCGCCATACCTTTTAAAATCCAAAACCGCCTTCTGATGCTGGCAAGTACATGCGAGGCGCCCATGTGCCCTTCGTATTCATGATAGTGGCGTATCAAAAGGCTTGTGACAGTGCCGTAACTGGGAATAATCAACAGCTTTCCACCGTCTTTACTGTCTGGTCGGATTCTACCGCCCAAATACAGTGCTCCATCTATCAACGCTGGCCGCAATCTTTCAAGTTTACCTACCTTACGAGAATTTATGTTAGACGATCTTAGGATCCCGAGTTCCTTGGAGAACTCGCGTTCTTGCACGACCTTTATTAGTTTCAGACAGGAGGCATTAATTTCGGACGTTCGAAGGGTTCCTACTCTGATTGACGTGTCTTGTCTAGCGCATAACACCACGGACACAAAGTTAACGTAACGGGATAACCAAGCGATGGCCCGTAGTAACTTAGTCCAACTAGAGTACCTCGGTACCAGCTGGTCTAGTATACAATTAAAGTCCGATTTCGTGGTAATCGCATGAGTGCGCCTAATCTCGGCGTCTCCCTTCAACAAACACGACAGGGTTGGCATTTTCGGCCACTGTTCTTCTGGGTTCAACAGAAAGCTCGGACCCCGTAACCAGAGGTTCATCTCCTTGGTCAAGGCCTGTGACACTCCCCTAGACGCCACATCGGCTGGATTAAATTCTGAAGGCACATGCCTCCACTGTGAGACAGAAGTAAGGTCCTGGATGAGTCCTACACGATTGGCAACGAAAGTTGCGAAACGCGATGAAGTGTTCTGTAAGTACTGCAACACTATTGTAGAATCCGTCCACAGCACAACGTTACGTATTGGAGTCTTTAGCTCACGAATAAGGAAGCACATCAGTTTGGACGATAGAACGGCTGCCGTGAGCTCCAACCTTGGTATCGTAACCGCCCTTTTTGGGGTCACCCTAGATTTTCCCATCAGAAAGCCGCACCGAATACTATTATCTGAGGCAACAACCCTTAGATAGCCCACTGCCCCGTAACCGACTTCCGACGCATCACAGAACATGTGCAATTCGACAAGTTTTGCGGACGAAAGTCCTTGAGCAATGCATCTGGGCAATGCCACGCTGTCTATGGATTTGACATCATTCATCCAACCCTCCCAACGCACCCGATCATGTTCCTTTATATCGGAGTCCCAACCGATGCCTTGTTGACAAAGGTCTTGGAGCAACCTGCGGGCCGGCAATAGCATTGGGGCCACTATCCCCAGGGGATCGTACAACGAAGCCACGCAACTCAAAATTCCTCTTTTCGTGCACGCGGTGTGAGGGAGGTTGAGTTGGAACCGGAAGCAATCGCTTGCCACTTGCCACCTCACTCCTAGAGCTCGCTGGTATCCACAACCGTGGAGTTCTATATTCCGTGAATCAATAAGTTTTTCTTCGTTGGGTAAATGTTCAATGGCTTCGTTACGGTTAGAAACCCACTTGGTGAGCTTGAAACCACACAGCCGCAGCATCACTCGAAGTTCATTTACCACAGCCCTAGCCTCGGACATTGAGTCAAATGACACTAGGCAGTCGTCGACGTAAAAGTTTTCCTTTACTACGATCGCAGTCTTCGGTAGAAATTTGTGCTGATTGTCCATAGCTATTTTTTGAAGTGCGAAACTAGCACAAAATGGCGACGATGTCGCTCCGAAGGGGTGGACATTCAACTCGTAAGTATCTGGTGGTCCTTCAAAAGATTCAGAATCCCACCATAGAAAACTTAGTGCACCTCGGTCACGACACGGAACTCTCACTTGCAGAAACATCTCTTCGATATCAGCGGATACTGCAACCGGGTATTTGCGAAAACGCATAAGCACTCCTAACAAACTATTATTCAGGTCCGGACCCTGGAGTAAGGTTTTGTTGAGAGACACACCCCGGTGTTCAGCGGCACAATCGAAGACAATTCGTACCTTACCCGGCTTATTCGGGTTAAGTACGGGATGGTGTGGCAAGTACCATCTCCGTGCTATAGTCGCAACACTCTTGCTTATATAGCCCTTCCTGATATGCTCCAGTATCACGGCCGAGTAACCGGCGCTTAGTTCTGGGTCTCGAGCCAACCGTTTCTTCAACGCAGCAAGTCGTTTCTCAGCCATCTCCTTATTGTTGTGCAATACCCATCCATCTTGTCTCCACGGCAAACCTATCTCAAAGTGGCCGTCGCTGAGTATTACACTGTTCTCAGTCATATCCAATGCCCGCCTGTCCTCTACAGAAGGCTCTTTGCCCTCCGAACTGCGTCCGTCATTGAAATCCAGCTCATACATCCTGCGGATCTGATCATCCAACGAGACCGGATGTACTCCAATGAGGTTCACGCAATGCTCATTCCGGGCTGTGGTGCGACACGGACCTCGGAGGCTCCAGCCGAAAATGGTCTTACTCGCATAGGGCTCATTGATACTGCCCAGTCTCTGTTCCAGCACCCAGTGTGCTTCAGGGATATCGCATCCTATCAAAATCCCCACGCCAGTTCTAGTTAAACTCTCAAAGGAAACATCCTTTAGGTGAGTCCATCTATCTACTTCTGACTGATGGACAACGTCAGCCTGAGTCAGTGGCAGCTGTTTCACTGTATAAACTGAATCAGCTGTAATGGAATGCTCTTGATCCAACGATTGCAACTCAATCGATACCTTACTGCATGATGTTGCAGAAGTCCCGTGTAAAGTACGGAACATCATCTGGCAGGGCTGTCCCTGCAAACCAATTGTCCTTGCAATAGATTCATCTAGCAATGTAGTGTCAGACCCGTTATCCAGAAAGGCATACGTTGACACTGACGCTTTCGGGCCAACCAACCTGATCGGAACAAATCCTAGACACACGCCGTTTACATTGGACGTAGCACCGCACAAGGTTGACTTTGTCCTCTCCTCCTTACCCTGTTCGGCCTTATCCTCATGGACCAACGTATGATGGCGTCGACCGCAACCCGGTACCGCACATCGTATCTGTACTCTACAAGACTTGGCCACATGGTTTGCTTTTAGGCAGACAAAACAACGTCCGGTGTTCTTCAGCATTGCTTTGCGTTGCTCCAAAGACTGACTGCTGAACCAACCGCAATCGGATATATCGTGATTGCTCTTACAAACCGGACACCTCAAGGTCACCTTCTCATAAGGCACACCTACTTCGACGTTGCACCTTGAGTATCTGATTCCAGAATGTCCAGATGATGAGTTACTCGTCCTAGTTTCTGAGCGAGCAGCCAGCTGGCCATACTGACTAGCACTGACTGCCACTCTTTTCTCCACAAAACGTAACAAATCGCTAAAATCAGGTTCCCTCCCGCACTCAGTTATACCCTCGGCAACTTCTGCCCATCTTTCCTGCAGATGGTGAGGCAATCGCTCAACTGCTTTAATGAGGTTTGTTGTGCAGTTTAGCTCTGCACCGTAGTCTAGCTGCATCAACATCGTCTGACAGCCTTTCATTTGGCTGGCTAGTCCACGCAAGCCATCAACGTCACCAGCGACCAACCTAGGCCCCATGAAAACCTCCTTGCTTACCGCCTGCATAATATCATGTCGGCGGCCAAACTGCTGGTGCAAAATCTTCATAGCCTCTGTAAAACCCACCTCCTTTGGCAAGAGTGCACAGTGCCTAATTGCCTCTTTCGCTCTACCACGACAATAATGCAACAAGTACGAAAGCTTTGATCCTTCGTCAACTAACTTGTCTACCACGTTACCTTCAAAATTTCTGAGGAAGGTAAATTAGTTCTTCGGGGACCCACCGAAACTATCCACTTCAATTTTCGGAAGACTAGCTTCAAGAACCAAAGGTCTGAGAGCTCGCTCTAACGACTCGAAGGGGTCTAAACAAAAAGGGTTTGTTTCGGAGGCCCTCGGCTGACCAGGATGGCATGGTGTACTAAACTGAGTATCGGCTGTCGGGAAGGGTTCAGATTTCGCGACCCTACCCTCTCTTTTATGGAGTTCAAGCAGTCTACGTCTCACTTCTAGCTCCTCTGCCTTCAAGATTAGCTCTTCCTCTAACAGGTCATCAGAAACTTCATTAGAAACATTCATCGGAGCACGATTAAGCAAAACGGGTAAAACAGCACTGGATTTGGACACACTCTCCATCTTTTCCGGTGGAGCTACCACCGTCCCTATCGCCTGCAGCCTTCCCGTTGCGCAGTTGACCAATCGCCCTCTGCAACTCCAGCAAGTCTGGGGCGAGAGCAAGCGAAGATTCGACGTCCTGTTGCGGCAGACTGTTAACAGTCGCCCAATCAATTGTAGTAGGGCGGTTTAACAGGCTGCCGAAGTGTTTGCGCCATATTCTTACGATACCCTCTGGTTGGCTGCAAGAATAGCCGGTGTCCTCGTCTACCAGTGCTTTGGTAGACTGGATAGATGGACCGAAGATCGCTTTAAGCGAATCGTAGAGCTCCTTGTGTTTTCGAAGATCTGCGAAACCCTGCATGCGCTAGCCCTGTTTCCTCCACCAGTTCTCCTTAATTTCGCGAACATGCTCGGCCAGTCGACGGCGGATACTCCGGAACCTTGCCTTCCTCGCCTCATCGGCCAGGATGGCATGGTGTACTAAACTGAGTATCGGCTGTCGGGAAGGGTTCAGATTTCGCGACCCTACCCTCTCTTTTATGGAGTTCAAGCAGTCTACGTCTCACTTCTAGCTCCTCTGCCTTCAAGATTAGCTCTTCCTCTAACAGGTCATCAGAAACTTCATTAGAAACATTCATCGGAGCACGATTAAGCAAAACGGGTAAAACAGCACTGGATTTGGACACACTCTCCATCTTTTCCGGTGGAGCTACCACCGTCCCTATCGCCTGCAGCCTTGCCGTTGCGCAGTTGACCAATCGCCCTCTGCAACTCCAGCAAGTCTGGGGCGAGAGCAAGCGAAGATTCGACGTCCTGTTGCGGCAGACTGTTAACAGTCGCCCAATCAATTGTAGTAGGGCGGTTTAACAGGCTGCCGAAGTGTTTGCGCCATATTCTTACGATACCCTCTGGTTGGCTGCAAGAATAGCCGGTGTCCTCGTCTACCAGTGCTTTGGTAGACTGGATAGATGGACCGAAGATCGCTTTAAGCGAATCGTAGAGCTCCTTGTGTTTTCGAAGATCTGCAAAACCCTGCATGCGCTAGCCCTGTTTCCTCCACCAGTTCTCCTTAATTTCGCGAACATGCTCGGCCAGTCGACGGCGGATACTCCAGAACCTTGCCTTCCTCGCCTCATCGGTCGGGTCCAGTGTGGATGTGGCGAACGCGGCATTCTTCTCTCGTACCAAGTTGGAGATAGCCACGTTGTTATCATCTTTTCTTGCGCTCCGCACCGATCGTATCCGTGGCTGCTGCCGTACTCTGTTTCTCCATTTGTTCCCACATACCCTCGGGGGTAGTGGATACAGAAGCGTTTTGCAGACGGGCGACGGCTGCACGTTGGAAGGCAGTCGTCGTCTCCCAGTTCTCCAGCCGTCTGATATCCAACTTCTGCCGTCGTCCGGAAGATCTAGAATAAACAGGCCTACATATGTGAATAAAAATTTCGTCCTGAACAGCCTATGACCAGTGCTACATTCAGCGGCGCGCACCACTGGCGTATTGGGCACCTCACGAATGTAGCGCTGCCCCACGATCACGTAGTCAAGCAGGTGGTGGTGACCACTTCATGGATGAGTCCACGTCGTAATGTCGCTCGCAGCCAGCTGGAATCGGATTTTCGTGATAGCCAGCTCGTGAGTAGCACACAGGTGCAACGGACGATCACCGTTCTCGTTGGCTGAACCAATGCCGTAAGATCCCAGGACTCTCGGCTAAGCTAACGAGTGGCCCCCAACTCGAACTTTCAGGTCACCCAGAACCAATGATCAGTCACTCACCGGCGCCGACCGAACTGTGGCGGATAGCTGATCATAGAACTGGTCCTTTGTGTCATCAATGTGACACAGTTGGACCATAAACACTAATAAATGTAGCGCACTTACCTCGACCGAGTCGCAGGCGCGTCGACAGCGTTCGAGGGCTGAGGCCGTGCTGTTCGCCTATCATCAAAGTATTGACGCGATCCGCGACTGCAAAACAGACACCATGCTCTCGAACACCGCCTGCCGGGTAAACTATCTAGTAGAACGTGCACCCAGCACCGGCTTCCCGCAACTGACTTTGGTCTGCAAGCCTTGTCTCACTCAAGACGGCTATGTCTATTCCATATCGGCGCCGTTCCATCGCGATCAGGGCGGTGCGTCGTTCCGGTCGTTCGGTGGCGGTGCATCGATCCGGCAGCGTGCGCTAGTTCCACGTCCCAATCGTAAGCGTCTTGCGTCTCCGGGCCTGTCTCCAGTTGATCTTCTGGGCACTGAAACCTAGTTGAGCATTTTCTGCTCGGGGGCTCGTGACTGGGAGGACGTATGAGGATGAGTGTTTGGCAGTAGCATGTTTTCGCCTATCCACCCTGCCATGTGCAGCAGATAGGGCGACCCGGTTTATCCTGTGCGACGGCCGAAGCAGCATGGTATTTGCTTTATTTCCTATGATTATTGTATGTACGGGTTTTGGATACTGCTAGGACGCTCAGACATATGCAGGAGAGCGATTAGGGCCCTCACCCAAAGCATTTGGCTAAAAAACCTAAACAGCAAGGCAGCAGATGACTCACACACACACGCAGATGCGGCAGCATCAACCACGGAGTAGAGGATCGACAGACACATCGAAACAAATCCGGCACCCACTCACAGGAACAGCAACACTCTACACACGATCCTAACAAACAAACATACAGTCAGTACAGGCAAAAATAAGCACCTTGCCCAACGAAGCCACAACCCAGTCACCACGCACAACGAACGCATCCGCTTTTGTTTTGGCTGCTCCCCTTTGGCCAATCTGACAAGGTTGAACCTGCAAGGACCTAAGTCCCAGTCGGCACAGCCCTCCGGATCAAAACGGCACGCAAGCCTGACCACCACGCCAAGGTAGCGGAAAGATCAGGCACATCCCATATAGAGGCCTGAAGAAGGACTTTCGTTTTCGAGCGTGTCCGGCGCGCAATTACCAAACCAGTCACGAACATGAATGTCCCGTACACATCTCGACTTGAAATTTTTGGTTTTCATCAACTTGAACTTTGACGACTGTGTGGTGGTTTGATTATCACCAATTTCTTTTTTACAAATGAACTCGTAGAACATTTCTTCACTGCAACGAATGTTGCCGCCCGGCGTCAGCATAACATGAAGATTTACATGCATCATCCATGAACTCGCCTTGAGCAACAGCCATTTACTCGTAGGGTTATTAACCAGTGAGACAGCCCCACTCGTGAGGTCGTTGAAGGTGATCCTAGAGGTCGCTTTAAAACATTGCTTGATTCTCATTTACTCCAAAGCTCATTAAGCAAACAATCCTACTGTGTTCTTGGTATTTGCCGTGATCTCCAAGAGAGGTATTACGCCCTGGTTTTATTGATTACATTTCAGCTAAACAGACGGCCGTCTGACAGTGACCAAGAAAAACTCATTGGATCTGGGTAATTTGGGTTGATGCCTCAAACCTCTATATCAATACAGAATCGCTGGATTCCGATTGGCCGTGTACACACGAAAACCAATGGACACTCGGCAATCGGGGTGAGGCGGACTCCGGATAGGCAGCGTCCGTGCCAATCTATCTGTATGGAACTTAAGCGCACGTGTAGCGTTGTGACGCCAGTCTGTACTGATAGAAAATGGTCTTCTTGGAGACCTTTCGGTTACGCAAGATGTGTGCATTGTATCTGAGAACGCATCTCGTGGTTTTGAGAAAATGCATAAGTGCAGGTCGACTATATCTGTATGCAGCGGAATACAGGACATAAATATAACAATGCAATGGATTTATTAGGCGGTTTTAGTCTATGTGCATTCATTCTACGTCTACAGAAACAAATGACTACAGAATTCTGGCAGTTTGCTACGCTAACCGCAGTCAACTTATGGGAGATTTCAGTGGTTTTATCAAATTTCGAATCTAAGACTTGAGGAAGGCCGGTGCCTGTTGACGTCCTGATGCCTGACTGGTGTGATTTAGAGAGCGACCAAACTACTTCTGTCAATGCCTGTGCGTTCAGTGGTGGTTTGAGGATAGGTTGCCCTAAGCAGCAGAAACAGATCGCGCTTCGATTAGTACAAAGTAGGAAAAAAGCTGTTCCAACATTTGTCGAGCTCTCTGTGATTGTATCTACGCTCACGGTTTCAACGATCTTTTCCGGCAATTTGTTCCACGAGTTGACTACCCGGTTATTGAAAGAGTTAAGTCGGACAGCCAATCGTGATCTTGTTTTGTTGATTGTGAACCAATGACCTCTTAAATCTCTGTCATGATGCATCTCGAACAAACATATCATGGTACTTGTTCCGGCGTTGTGGGTACTTTTATACACTTCAATAAGGTCTCCTCTTAACCTTCGGCGTTCGATCGAGAGTAAGTTCAGCGAACTTAGTGGGTCTTGGTGGCTTAGGCTCTTCATACCCCATACCATACATTTGGCGAGCTTTTTTACTCTTTCGAGGACGACTGTGTTTTTTGTGTTATGGTGTCCAAACTTAGGTACAATATTCTTATTGGGGAGCGAACTAAAGCCAGGTATAGCAGAATGAATACTACTGGATGAAGGTTGGCGATCGCGGATTTCAGTCAATATGACGCATGCTGTGCTTTTCTCGCGGCTCCGACACATTGAGCATACGGAGCAAACGTACCAGTGATTTAGATACCCAAGTCTCTCGTTTGCTGTTTAGTTGTTAGTTCGACTGTCTGTCCATGAGCATCCCTTATATAAATGGGGGTCGACTGGAGAGCATTATCGAGAATATGGCTTATGGGAACGTTCGACGGTAAATCCAATTTCAGTGTCCATCGGCAGATCTTTAGAATGTCCTCCTGGAGAGCGTCCGAGACCGACGAACTACCGACCAGCTTTATATCATCTGCAAACACATAACGTAGACAGATTAGGTCGTTGGTCAGATCATTTATGGATACCAGAAAAAGCATACGGGCGAGGATTGACCCCTGGGGCACTCCACTGAATGGAGAACCTTTGTCCGACATTACTCCTCTTACCCTCACTCTACACGATCTCACAAATAGGAACGTCTGCATCCACCTACAGATACTATGGGAGGTATCAGCTTCTCGTAGCTTCTAGCCCAAAATCCTGTGGTTGACATAATGAGGGTTTTCTGAAAATCTAGACAGCACACATGGACCACTTCTCCTCTTTCCAGCTTCTCCGTAACAGTGTCTAAAAACGTCAGCAGATTGGTAAGACAATATCTACCCCTTAGAAAGCCATGTTGAGGAGCTCTGAAGGATTTCTGTTCGCAGAGAAATCTGTAGGTCCTCTCTCGTAATATGCGTTTGAAAATTTTGCTGAAGACACTAGTCAGGCCTACTGGTCGGTGCTTTTCGACCTCTGGTCGATTACCATCTTTGAAGATGTGAATTATGATGCCTTCTGTCCAGTCTCTTCCAGCTATTCTCGTTTTTACTGTGAGATTGAAGAGTTGGGTAAATGGCGACGCTAACAATTTGGCCAGAGGTTTTAGGATGGCCGGGTGGATATGGTCTGATCCTGAGGTTTTTTTATTGTTTAGCTGGAATATCTCTCGCTCACCTTCGTGGGGAGCAGTGTCCTGATCCATCGTGGCCACGCTCACGGTATTAGACCGAGGCTCAGCTGCACCATTGTCTGAGTGATAGACGCTTTGAAGCTGTGCCATAAATGCGTCCGCTATGCCCTTGTCAGTCGATATAATCTCTCCGTTATAGGAAAGTGTGGTCCCGATTTCTTTTCTTAGAGAAGACCTGGACTGAGCATAACCACAAAACCTCTCGTGCAAGGTTGAGCTCATAGACCAGGCGAGCATTCTTTGCTACCTGGATTGCTTCGTTTCAAGCGGTTTTGTACATTTTGAAGCTTTTAAATCCCCTTTGTTGGACCTTGACGTGGTGTGACGCTTGTGCATCTCGATGACCTTTTGGGCTAAACTGGACGGTGTGGTGACCACACCAACAGAGTTATTCATACCAGGCAGGCCAATAGGTAGAGATCTGACAAACCACAGTTCCTTGGTCCTCCAGGTTGGAGGTTGGAAGATGGCAACTCTTCCTGAAAAACGTACCATTTCTGGTACACAGCCACCCACCTGCTACCGTGCGGTACAGGCTTTTGAGCCAAAGGCTTTGGTTGAGAACCCTAATCGTTCTCCTGTCTAAGTCTGGGCGACCTGGCAGCATCTCAGCCCACACACAACCATGAATCCTCACAAAATCAACAACTCCATACTGCATCGGCCCTCTCGAAGTATAAACCGGGTCGCTCTATCTGCTGCATACGGCAGGGTGGGTAGGCGAAAACATGCGACTGCTGACCCCTCCCGCACTGCCCTATCAAATTTAGTTCTCAGACCCCTCCCGATTCCCAATTCTGATAATTTCTCTGCAGGTCCCACAACAGATAATTGATCACAGCGACACTGCGCCGATAAGTCTCAGCTGTCGGTACTCAGTCCCAGACTTCCTTCGTCCTGTGCTTCGACCTAGAATGCAAATTCATATAGGTGTCTACAACGCTCGTACTCTAAAACAGATAGGTCAACAGGCTTCTTTCACACGAACGTTAGACTCGCTGTATATCGATGTTTGCTGCATCTTGGAGACTAGAATCCACGACAGCAGTCAACGTATGGAATTAACAGCACCCGTACTTTCTACCCGATACTGGTTATACACTTCAGGTGACTCCCTGGCCGCTGTTACTGGTCAGGCTGGAGTAGGTATGGTCCTCAGCACCACGGCCGCAGCCCCATTGATAGATTGGATTCCTGTTAATAGTAGACTTTGTGCCGTCCGCTTGGTAGGTTCTGTTGGGGTCAGTTCTAGACGCAAAACTGTCAGAAATCTTCGCTGTGCCTCCTTATGCTCCAACTGACTGTAGTGACATCGGCGTCAAGGACGTCTTTTATTCGGATCTGACCGCTGTCCTCCGGTGGACACATGATTCTGATATAGTCGTTCTGACCGGAGATACGAACGCCCAGGTCGGCCGCCTTGGTGAGGCCGAATCTCGTTTAGGTGGCAGGTTTGGGATAGCATCACATCGCTCAGACAATGGCGGAAGACTATTGCAGCTGTGCGCTGAGCATAGGCTGTTTTTAGTCAGCACTAGTTTTAGGCATCGTGCCTGTCATTGCTATACTTGACGCCCTCCCTCTCTGAATCCGACCTGGTCCCAGATAGACCACATAGCTGTTAGTTAGAGGTGACGGGGTTCCATTCAGGACTCTCGTTTCTATTGGAGCACTTACCTAGATTCAGATCATGCGCTGGTACGTTGTCGTTTCGTACTCACTTTTGCTGGAAAACGACCCCACCGACAGCAACGAAGATCCTGATTGCTGCTGGACCCAGATCACACAAGCCATTCGTGAAGCAGGTACATTGTCATGCGGCCCGGGGTACATGGAATGAACAAACATTGGATCTCGGATAAATCCATGTAGTTGTTAGAAGCCAGGCGGAACACCTATTCAACAGGTCTAGAAGGGATGTCCGTATGAAACTGAAACGTAGCCTAAAGGCTGATCGTGAGGCTTGGTTATTGG